>CATIWM010058518.1:0-27866 GCA_949671775.1 Mallotus repandus
TTTTCTTTTTTGAATTTATATTAAATGTTAACCTTAAACAACAAGGAATTAGTAAATAGGTGATTAGATTAAAAATCTCTGTGGGACGATATCTTTTTATACTACTTGTCGATACCGTGCACTTGCGGTTTTCACCAACACCAATTAGTGTTTGGTCTGGCAGATCTGCAATAAAAAGAACAAAAGTGATAGTGCAAATTCATAGCAATTGAAAAAAAAAGACAAGATATTAAAGAAACCAAAGAAGTTATACCTCTCTCAAATTTTTCTAACTCATCAAGGGTCTCTTCAACTGATATGGGCTTCTTAGCCAATCTAATGTACATATTAATGCCTCAACTATCTTAGGAGTAAGAGAACTCCTGAAAACATCTAAGACACGCCCACTAGTGCTAAAAGCACTTTCAAATGCCACAGTTGATATTGGGACAACAAGCACATCACGTGCCATATTAGACAGAATAGGAAACCTTTCTGAGTTGATTTTCCACCAACGGAGGACATTAAAGGAATCATCTTCCCCCACAATTTTCTCAGATAGATATATTAGTAGTTCTGATTTTTTATTGCAAAAGCTTCCACCATAATCCATTTTATGCTTTCTGAATTTTGCTTTTAATAGAGACAAAGATTTCCCAGGCACAAGCATATCAGAAGAGGCATAAAAAATAGTTAGCTCAGAATTGGTTCCACCAAAAGCAGAACCATACAAGATAGAATACTCATCAAACAAGACAAACATATCAGATTTCACAATGGTATACGATATCAAGCCTTTATCATTACCATACATTTGCTTGTGTGAGTATTCCATATACTCAAGTTGTCCCGAGGATCCAGAATATTTGCAAGAAATATCAGAGTATTCATTTTCTCTGGGTCACCCCAGTATTTTTTAAATTTAGATTGCATTGAAAGCCCCATTGAAACAACAAAGATATCAGATGAAGATTGCCACTCATTCAACATGAAGTGCAAGTCAGTGATTTCAGAAAAAAAGGAATTAGCAGTGACATAGAGAGAACCAAAAATTCATAAAGTTATGTCATAAAAAAGCTTTAACATATCAACAATTTTATTGGCATATTGCCAATCATCATAATCTGGCACATCATCCTTTAAATCTGCCCTAAAGGAACTCTCTTGTTCCTCATACTTATCAAAAGCCCTCTCATACAAACAAGCAGTTCTAAGCATCGGATAAGTTGAGTTCTACCTAGTGGGAACATCAAGACACAAAGAAGACTGAGACTTAATACCAACAAATTCAGAGATATCATTGAATTTTCTAAGTCTCATAGGTGAATTTCTTTTATACCTCATAGCTTCTTTAATTTTTTTTAACAGACTTAGAAGCTTCTTTCAAGCCATCATTCACAACAAGATTCAATATATAAGTTATACACCTCATATGTATAAATTTTAATCTAAAAGCAGAGCAAGTTCCCCAAGACATGAGCTTCTTTTTTAAAAAATTCAGAGCAGTATCTTTTGATGAAGCATTGTCAACAGTTATAGTAAACATATATTTTAATCCCCAATCAAGCAAACAATTTTCAAGAGCCTTAGCTAAGTACTCTCCCCTATGAGAAGTAATAGGCATAAATGACAGAATCCTTTTTTGAAGCTTCCACTCATTGTCAATAAACTGGGCAGTAACACAAATATAGTTTATTCTTTGAATGGAAGTTCAAGAATCAATTGTTATGTTGATTCTATGAGACTGGTTTTGTATAAATGCTTTAAGCTTCACCCTTTCATAAACATATATGGAGTAACAGTCTCTAGAAAAAGTCCATTTAGATGGAATTTTGAACCTAGGGTAACAAGTTTCAACAAATTTTTTGAAGCCATCACCTTCAATAAAGTTGAAAGAAAATTCATCAACAATCAACATATGTGCAAGTGATTTACGAATGGCTTCTTAGTCAAAATTCCATGTGCCTATTACTCCTAACTGTGAATTTTGTGATTGAGAATCATCATATGCAGGTAGTAGTATTAAAAGAGACTACCTAGAGTATTTACTTTGGGGCATTTTCATGCAAGTCAATATATGATTCCTAAGACTGGAAGTGTCATTGCGTTTACTATCAGCACATAAAGTTTTACCACAATATTTAAACTTGGCAGCAAGGCCCCCTACTTCATCCTTTGTTTTCTCAAAATGCAACTGGCACTTTGCTCTGGCTTCCACCCCTTTTCTTTTTTTATTGGCAGGCTCAGTCTGCTTCTCAAAGTTAGCAAATAAAGTCTGTGTTTCTGGAACTGGCACGGTCTGTGGTGCTTCCACCCTTAAATTATCAATGGCAGGAATAATGCCACTGCTAGGTTCCATCTAACAAAAACAAATTAGATACCAAGTAGGCAGTATTAGTTAAACCCAACAAATCACAAGAAAAAATATACCAAATACATTCGTTAACATATATACCAAAAATATACCTTTATGCAGTAGACTGAGCCTCTACCAGAGTGCAACCAGATTCACAATGAAGAAGCAGTGACAGAAAATGGGAATAAGCTTCCACCTTTTATAATTTTGCACTCAAAATTATAGTGCCAGACTCAGAGATCACATAATGTATACAAAATAAACTGATTCACAAGTTCTGAATCTCATTAGCAAATAGCTTCCACCCAAGCAGTTAAGTAAAATGCTTAACTTATAATTGAAGAAAAAAAAAAACCATCAATTAAACACAAAAAAATCACATTTTTTCCATTAAATAGTCCAAAATTATACCAGATCTACAAATACACACTGAATAATAGAACAAACACATTGAAAAATGATTTGCATGCAAGGTATCAACAAAAAAGTACACATACCTAAAATTAAACACAACAAAATCATTTTTTTTTTTGGTAAAATCTCATAAAATTAAACTAGATTTATAAATATAGACCGATTAATAACAAGAATACATTGAAAAATCAAACATTTTTAAATAAATGAGACATGCATGCAAAGTATCAACATAAAAGTCCACAAACATCAAATTAAACACAACAAAATCAAAAAAAATTTGTTAAATCTTATAAAATTAAACCAGATCTACAAAAAAAAATGAAAAAATATAAATCAACTCAAATAATTTTTTTAAAAACATAAATATTTAATTTTTAGAATATCAATCACCAAAAAAATCATGTTAAATGGACATATATATCAAAAAAAAAAAAATTAAAGACTTTACAATATTAGATCTCATCACATGAATGATTGCAAAAAATATTTCAGAATGAGATCTCATGGTTATCGACACTAAGAGTGCAAAAAAAGACAAGAAAACCACTGAATAATCGAAGCTAAGAGCAAATCCATTAATTTTTGTCACTCATTTAACTTTAATCTGGTGTTACAGAGAAGAAAAGGAAGAAATTGCATCCCGAGCAAGTGTTAATGGAAGAAAATATAAAGAAACAGTCGAAGAAACATGGGGCCAACACTATTTTAGGGTTCTGGAAAGAGAAGAGAAGAAGAGACTCGAGAGAGAAGCAGAGGTGGGAGGCGGCAGGGTACGGTGACAAATGAATTTGGGTTAGGTTTTTAGGAATAATAAGTTTATATAGTAGGGTATTTTATATATATATAATTAATTAATTATTAACTTCGGTTTTTGGTTTGTCATTCGGTAAGAACAGAAAATCGAACCAATTTCTGAAAATTGGACTTCCTCTACTTTAGTACAGAACTGACCGATTGACTTATCAACAACTGAGCCGAATAAGCAAATCGGTTCAGTTTGATTAGGCAAATTCGGTTTGGCCGGTTCTTGCTCTCCCCTAACTGTTATAAGAAAATTCAGTTTGCACCATTGCCAAATTTCATTGCTTTGGTCTATCTCCACATATGCTATGTATCAAGTTGGCTAAGGTTCTTTTGACAAACCTTTTATTTGAGGATGGGTTATACTGTTGTAGTTCAAGAAAGAGTCGAACATCTTCCATAATGTCCTCCAAAAATGGCCAAGGAACTTGCTATCTCTATCCAAGATTATGGTTTTAGGAACATCATGTAGACGAACCACTTTGAGAAAAAATTTGGCAACACCATTAGCATCTAATGTCTTCTTAAATAAAATAAAGTGAGCCATCTTAGGAAGCCTTTCAACAATAATAAAAATAGAATCTACACTTAGTTGGGTGCGAGGTCAACCAAGCATAAAATCCATCGATAAATTTTTTCAAATATTTTCAGGAATAAGTAAAGGCACGTATAGACCTGTATTCTGTGATTGTCCCTTTGTTGCCTAACATACATAACAACATTGCACAAATCTCATCATATCCCTTCTTAAATGAGACTAGTATTACCTCTCTCTAAATGCAACAAGTCTTATCTCTACCAAGGTGTCCAGCTAGTCCTCCTTTATATAAGTAACGGATAATCTTCTCTCTTAAAGATGATTTAGGGATGCAAAGATGGTTGCCTCACATTAAGTAACCATTATGAACATAAAAATCTTAACAAGGTTGATTTGCAATGCACTTCTCCCATATTTGATGAAAGTCCTCATTTGCTCCATATTTTTCTTTCAAATGCTTAAAAATACAATCTCATGGCTCAAAGTGATAAGTAGATTTGCATGCAAACTCAAAGCATCCACTACTTTGGTCTGCACTCTTGACTTGTGCTTCAGTTTAAAAGGAAACTTCTGTAGAATTGTGACCACCTATCATTGATCTACTTCTGGCTATTCAAATACTTCAATATATCATGATCCAAGTACAACAAATTCTTGCCCATCGAGAGAATGCTTCTATATCCGCAAAGTATGTACAACAAAGTAGAACTCTTTATCATAAGTGATCTACTTATGTCTGACATCACTTAACTTTTCATTAAAGAATTCCATTAGTCTCTTCTCTTAAGAAAGAATAACTCCTATCTCCACACCACTTGCATCACAGTCTCCTTCAAATATTTTATTAAAATTTGGTAATACCAGTACTAAGACAATATATAACTTCTTTTTCAAGATGGCAAAGCTAGCTTCAACTTCTTCTCTCTATTGGAACTTCCCTTTCTTTGAGCATTCTGTAATTGGAGCTATTATGCTACTGAAGTTTTTAATAAAGCACCTATATAAAGTTGCCAACCCATGGAAGATTCGAACTTTTATCACATTTTTTGGAGTAGGCCACTCTCTAATAGCTCTGACTTTCACCTTATCCACTTAAATGCCCTTTGAACTAACAATGAATCCCAAGAATAACAGTTTATTGGTCATGAAACTGCATTTCTTTAAATTCATAACTTATTTATAGAGTCATTAGTACTTCATGTAAATGCAACAGATGATCTTCTTCTGATTAAGTGTAAAGCAAAATATCATCAAAATAAATCACAATAATTTCTTCAATGAAAGGCTTTAATACTTGATTCATCAATCGCTTAAAAGTGTTTGGAGTGTTGGTTATCCAAATGACATCACCTACAACTCATACAACCCGTTTTTAGTCTTGAAGGTTTTTTTCCATTCATCACCCATTCTTATTCGAATATGATGGCATCCACTTCTCATATCGATTGTAGAAAAGACAGTTGTTTCGCTTAAACAATCTAACATGTTATCCAGCCTGGGCTTTGGAAACTTATACTCAATTGTGATTATATTAATAGCTATGTTGTTCACATACATGCACCAACTTCTATTTTTCTTTGGCGTCAACAAGGTTGGAACGACATATGGAGTCATGCTTTCTTGGATATGCCCCTTTTGCAATAACTCCTCCATCTTCTCTTTTAGGATCTTACTCTCTTGAAGACTCATCCTGTAGCGAGGCAAGTTTGGTAACTAGCTCCAAACTAAATTGATAAAAATAATTTTAAAAAAAAGAGACAATTAATTTAATCTTTGCCGAGAAGGTTGTGAACTAAGTTGACCCTTATTTCAAAAATAAATAAATACATAAAATATAGTTAATCTCACAATAAAATTCCCATTGATGCATCTCTTATATATTGTTTTTTATGGGATATATTAATTAAATAACATTAAGATAAATGGTTTCTTTTAAATAGTTGTCAAAGAAGAATTGATTGCTAATATATGCGACAGTTATGTCAATTTAATAATAATTATTATTGACTTGGATCGATTATTGATATTATATATATCCTTCTGCATGTGATAGCTATCAATTTGTTCATATTATTATTGATGTGGATTGATTTCTTCATACATGTGGTATATCAATTTGATTTTTATTATTATTGATGTGGATCGATTTCCTAAAAAAAAAAAAAATCGATCCACATCAATAATAATAATAATAATAATAATAATAATAATAATAATAATAACAATAATAAAATTTACATAAATGTATTAATAATCAATTCTTCTTTGAGGAAATATATTTGTAATAAGTATATCACATGTATTAGTAACCATATAATTTTATTAATAAATTATTTTTGTAATAAGTGGTATATTTGAACAGGTAAAAACAAATAAAAGTAGAACCGTTCCCTGAAAAAAGTTATATTACCGGCCTACTAAAAAAATTGTCAAATAGCGGAAAAGAAAAGAAAATCAATAACAAAATCTTATAAACAATTGAGGGTCTTTATTTATTTTTTATTTTTTTTTAGGGGAAGAATGAATCAAGGGTCATTTTTTTAGAGCATTATCATGATATTTACTTAATGGAAAATCTATTTGCTACAATTTGTGTTGTATTAATTTAGCACAAATCAATTAATGCTAAATACAATGATTAATAAGTCATTTGATATATTATTGTCTTTAAAATTGATATTTGTATTCTAAAATCTTAATATAATTTTAGAAAATATTATTAAATTGATTTATATTAGGTGTAAATAAAAAAATATCATAAAAAAATATTTAAATTTAAAAAAATTTCCTAAAGATATTTTCATATGAATTATTGTATTAAAAAATATAAAAATATCTATAAATTTTCCTAGAATGTAAAGTCATGGACATGGACCCAGTAGCTGGACACTGTTCAGGGTAATCACTGTATTATTATTTATATGTGTACTGGTACTGGGTTATAAACAAGAATTAGAAAAAAAAATATTTTAAATAAACCATGTACTAAAATTTTTGCAAAATAATATTAATTAACTTTCCATTTAGATTTTTTATTACGAAATTTTTTACATATATACACCATTTTCAGTATGCCAACTTCCAATATAAAAGTTTTCATAGGCATATTAAATGTGAAACCATATTAATTAATTTTTCTCTTCTATAGTGTGTATATGAAAGCCAATCAATATAAATAAAATAAATATAAAATTTTTATCTAATAAATAAATGAAATCTTTTATATGAATTTTTATAGTAGTAACAAAATCTAGGAATAAATACATAAATGGCGTTCAAATGTTTTCACTTTTACTCTTCTGTGTTTGAACAACTTTTTTTATAATTAAGTGTGTGAACCTGTAAAAAATTTCTAAAATAATGTCTCTAAAAGGTTTGACAAGTTCAAATGCTTATATTTCTTATTTTAAATAGTAAGTTGACTTAAATACTCTTTTTATATTAAATTTTATTTTCTTTATTATTCTAATTTTTTAAAATTTATTAGAAATAAAAAAGTATTTTCTATTTATCATATTAAACTGAAAAATTAAATATTGTTATTTTATTTTTATTTTATTAATTGTAGTGGTCAAATTTAATTTTTTTATTCATGATTCTGGTCAAATAAAATTTTTATTCATTAAAAATTTATTTTATTTTTTATTATTTAATTATAAGAAATAAACTTTTACTTGTATTTTTATTTTACTTAAATTGTATTTTTCTTTTTCACTCTTTTAGGAAAATTCAAAAATAAATTTAATATTTTGATTTTATTTTCATTTTTTAATAATAATAGTTTGATTATTTTATTTTATTTTAACTTAATAAAATTCAATATATTTTTCTTTCAAATTAAATATATAATTTTTTAAATTAAAAAATAAAAAATGAATCTAATATTAAAAAGGGCATTTAAGTCAATTTAACTTGCAAAACCTGCTAGAGGCACTAGTTTAAATTTTTTTTACAGATTTTAGACACCTAATTGTAAAAAAAAATTGTTCAAACACCAAATAGTTAAAGTGAAAAAGTTCAAACACTATTTATGCATTTATCCCAAAATTTGTAAGTAAATCTATCTAAATTATTGCATTTCAAGATTTATTTTCCATATTTAAAGAATAAATTTAAGAATAATAATTTAAAAATTCTAAATATATGTGAGTATAAGTTTGTTGCTTAGTAAAATTTTTACATATGAAAAATATTATATTACCCAAAAAATAAAAATAAAATCTCTAACATGTCCTTCTGTGCCCACTGGATTACTTAATTGTTTAGCATATTGCTTAGCTTTCAACGTTTAGCATTACTCTTAAGTTAAGAAAAGTGAACTGTGAATTACTTAATTTTAAGTCAATCCAATCACTTCTCAATCATGAAATGGATTTTCGTCACTGTAATGAAACGGCCAATGGGTTCCAAGTCAAAGGACATTGTTTTCCAATCCTTAAAAAAGTTGAAAACTTCAACTTTATTGCCAAAACTTTTCAGTGCTAACCATAAGCCAATCAAATCACTTCTGAATCTTGAAATGGATTTCATAACTGTCGTGAAAAAGTTTAGAAAACTTTATTGCCACAATCTTCCAATGCTAATTTAAGGAATGCAACTGTAAAAACACTCCTTTTCAAGCTCTCACTCATAAACTACAATAAAAACAAAATCTTTATTTATACTCTTAGTCGGCACAGAAATGCCAAAGACGAAACCAATGTTCACCTGTCAATGCTTACACAATGGCAATTTTAAATTCTCCACCTGCTTCTATAAAATGGGTAGCAGCCAAAATAAGAAAAAAAAACAAAAGAAAAAAAAATTGACCCTTCTTTCCTTCTCTGAAACTGCTACTGAGTACTGATATGGTCAGGTTTCAGAGTGCTTTGATATGGGTTTTTACCTGTTTCTTTGTTTCTGGTTTTGATTTGTTTTTGAAAGCTAATGGTAGCTATGTGAAGTACAACACTGCTGGTGGTGTTGTACCAGGAAAAATCAATGTTCATTTGGTAGCCCATTCACATGATGATGTTGGTTGGTTAAAGACTATTGATCAGTACTATGTTGGATCAAATAACAGTATTCAGGTTCTAATTTTCTGATCATGGTTTATTTTCCTCGTGTTTTTCTTTCTTCTCAGTAATACTGTTGGATTACAATTTATTTTGTTCTGTTGCTTGTTCTTGTGGTAGGGTGCTTGTGTTGAGAATGTGCTGGATTCTGTCGTGGAATCACTGCGTAGAGACCCAAACAGGAAGTTTATTTTTGCTGAAATGGTAAGCAGAACAAACCTTTTTCTAATTCTGTGGTTTTCCATTGCTTGATATTGGAATTATGAGTTTGATTTGGTTTTACATATCTTAGCAGTTGGAATTTCTGAGAATGATTATGATGATTCGTGTATATAAATTCAATTTTTACCTTGTTTGATATAGGAAGTTGGAACTTCTGAGAATGGTTATGATGATTCATCTATGAAAATTCATTTTGTATACAAGTTCAAACTTCAATCTGCAGGCCTCATTGAATAATCAAATATTGTTGACATGTGTTCTTTAGAGAATCCTATAGTCAGCTGCATAATTTATGATATGTAGTCTCAAGATTAAGTAACAATGGGCAATATTTCTACTTCTGCACATAGGTTTGGCTTTTAGGTGTGCATACAACCAACACTTTTCTCAAGAATTCTATATATTATTATGGAGTGGCATTGGTAGCTATACTTTGCTGTACTATATGGTTGTTTTCTGCTGTCTACTGGCTTCATGTCTGAGAGATGTGAATTCCTGTCTCTTATCTCGTGTCGTTGTATTTCTCTTTCTGTTTTGTCCAAGAAGTATCATATACTGATACCTAATGAAGCTTTAAATGAATCATAGGCTTTTTTCCAAAGATGGTGGCTAGAACAAAGCGAGGAAATACAAGGCCAAGTGAGGAAACTCGTAGATGCTGGCCAATTGGAATTTGTGTATGAAACTTTTAATCATTTTGTAGTTTGAAGGTTCTGTGTGTTTGGGGGGTGGAGGGACAGAGGTTTGCTCATGTAGTTTTTTTGCTGTGCAATGTGCATGCAAACATTTAACTTTTTAATTGCAGAAATGGCGGTTGGTGTATGCACGATGAAGCAACAGCTCATTACATAGATATGATTGACCAAACAACTCTTGGTCATCATGCAATAAAGGTACAGTTTAACAAGACTCCTCGTGCTGGCTGGCAAATTGATCCATTTGGACACTCTGCTGTGCAAGCTTACCTACTTGGAGCTGAGGTACACAAATTTAGCTCCATTTTGTATGCCACTATCAGTGCCTTTATAGCAACAAGGAAGTTGCAACTATTTATTTTCCTTGGAACGTTCTGCTGTATTTCAGCTTAGAGGTTGTCACTTTCTAATTGGGTTCATTGCAGCTTGGATTCGATTCTGTACATTTTGCTAGGATTGATTACCAGGACAGAGCAAAGCGCAAAATAGATAAATCTCTTGAAGTTATATGGCGTGGGTCCAAAACTTTTGGTTCTTCCTCTCAGGTTTCTAAGGATTACTGCTTTGCTTTTATCAATGACTTCCTTAGAAATTTTCAGTCATGTTTCATGTTCATTTTTTTTCTGCCGTTTCAGATTTTTACAAATGCTTTTCCAGTACATTACAGCCCTCCAACTGGTTTCCATTTTGAAGTGTTTGATGACTTTGTGCCAGTCCAGGTTCTAATTTCTACAAGTATTTCTTTTTCAAATTGCTATGAGACACTCTTAGTTGTGCTGTCTCCTGAGCTGTTGCAATTCATACTGCAGGACAATCCTCTTCTGTTTGACTACAATGTTGAGCGGCGGGTTAATGATTTTGTTAATGCTGCTATAACCCAAGTAAAATCTAAGCTCTCTTGCATCTCTGTGTGTTTTTTATATCTTATTTAGGATATGGATTCTGGCAAGAGATTTTATTCAGTAACGAGACTTTACTAGCATGGCTTCTTTTTTTACAGGCCAATATAACAAGGACAAACCATATTATGTGGACCATGGGTGATGATTTTCAGTACCAATATGCTGAGTCATGGTTCAAGCAAATGGACAAATTGATTCATTATGTTAACAAGGTAGACATTTATATGAAATATATGCAATGTCTCATTCTTTAATCAGAATAATCCGTATGATTTGCTTTTATGATGAGATTGATTACGTCTGTTCGAACATTATTCAAATAATTTGTTTTTTTTCATTTTACTTTTTTCTACATCACCTCTTCTTCAGCACAGTACTTGGTTTAATTGAACAACTGTTATGCAACTTTCAGGATGGTCGAGTGAATGCCTTGTACTCTACGCCTTCAATCTATACTGATATTAAAAATGCAGCAGATGAAACATGGCCACTGAAAACTGATGATTATTTTCCGTAAGCCTTGCTTGTTTCTTTTCTCTCATTTACTTGTTCATCCTCTTCATGAAACAAAGTTTTCAACCAAGTCTAATATATATTTCTTGTTGGTTGTTTATTGGCAGGTATGCTGATAGGATAAATGCCTATTGGACAGGATATTTTACCAGTCGCCCAGGGTTGAAGCGATATGTTCGCCAGCTGAGTGGATATTATCTCGTATGACACCAAAATCACTGCTCCTTGTTGCTTATATATTATCAACCTTAAAACACAGAAGCAAATATCCTATCTCCCAGATGCAATTCTGTTCAAACAATCATGGTATTATAGGTTTTTGTTGAGAAAGTATGCTGCATTTTTACCAATGATCCACCTGCGGATCTTCCCTCCTAGGTGTAATTCACAGAAGTTTTATAAGCTTCCTAGTTCAAAGCATTTATATGCTGCATGAGCTAGATGAAAACAGAAGTCCCATGTGGAAAGAGGAGTCTGCTTCTCATCATGAAAAGTCTGCCTGAGATTTCTCATTTATCTTTTTGAATTTTAGAATTTATATGCATCACTGAATATTATGCCCTTGCTTAAATCAGGCTACACGGCAACTTGAGTTTTTGGTAGGAAAAAAATCTGCTGGTCCCAGCACTTATGGTCTTGGAGATGCTTTAGGAATAGCACAGCACCATGATGCTGTTACTGGAACTGCCAAACAGCATACTACAGATGATTATGAAAAACGCCTGTTTATTGGAGCATCTGAGGTAGGCCGGGCAGTTTCCTTTTAAATTTCACTTATCCATGTTTTCACTTCATCAACATATTGCTTTCTAAATGCTGAATTCCTAAATTATATTGCTTGAAAATTTCATTTTCTATAGGCTGAAGCTACTGCAAATTCTGCTTTATCATGCTTAGTTAGCAACAAATCTAAAGGTCAATGTGCAGCACCAGCATCAGCTTTTAGCCAGGTTATCTTTTATTCTTTTCCTTTTATTTTTGGTCTCTTTCCAAATAATCTATGCTATTTCTATGTACAATTATGTGGGTAAAAAACCTATATTTATTGGTTGTATTTTTCAGACTTGCCATGTCTGCTGGATGTGACTGCAATTAATGAACCTAAATTGCCAGAGTCACTATACTGTAAAATATACAAATGGTGCTGTCATGGATGGATCAGTGGTGAATATCTTGAGAATTATTCCCCTGAATCTCATCGTGGGATTACTTGCACGAATTTAGATAATCTAGTACTATTTCTGGACTAATCAAACTATTTTTACCTTCTTCCACACAATTTTGAGCAGTGCCAGTTACTAAATATCAGTTACTGTCCGGCAACTGAGGAAACTGGAAGTGGAAAGAGTTTGGTACTATTTTCATACATTTCTAGTTTTCAGTTTCAGTGTACAAACTGTGAATTCTTAACAGTTTTGTATTTATTGTGTGCAACTGATTTACTTTCAGGTTCTAGTAGCGTACAACCCTCTTGGTTGGTCCCGCACAGACATCATTAGGATACCAGTAAGCCATCCTTTTACAATTATCAACGAGAAAATGACCCTTTTATGTGTTCGTATTGTCATGACAATATACAGCAACAGAATTTGTAAAATTACCAACCTCATTCTGTGGTACATGTCTCTAATAACCTTGTGGCCATGGCTGCCCAGGTTAATGATGCCAATCTTGTTGTCTCTGATTCTTCTGGTAAAACCATTGAGTCACAATATGTGGTCATGGACGAAGTCACAAGAAACTTAAGAAACTTCTATTTGAAAGCCTACGTAGGATCATCATCTGAACAAGTTCCTCTATACTGGCTCATCTTTCAAGTGTCTGCGCCGCCACTTGGATGGAATACTTACTTCGTAGCTAATAAGCCTGCAACAGGTAAAAGAAATTATGTTATTTTCTCTTTCTTGACCAATTTTTGTCCTTTCTTATTGTTGTTATTCTGTTTCATTTGTGGAACTGAAATGATGCAGGGAAAAGGAGAAACGGACTCTCTGTTACCGAGAGCCCACAGAATGACACCATTGAAATCGGTCCTGGAAATTTAAAAATGTCCTTTTCTTCTACCACTGGCCAACTCAAACGAATGTATAATTCGAAAAGTGGGGTAAGCTGCTTCACATTTCCTCTTTTATGGCACATTGCAGTTCAAACTGTTGGATAGTCTTTATCAGCTGTCTTTTCTTGTTTTTCATTAGAAATATTTAGTAGGCCCTGCTCATAAGGACTCAAATCATGGCAGTTACGATTGTAGTTGACAACTTTACATCTTCATATGTTGTTTCATTGTCTCTGATATATGGACTTCTTTGAAGATAAATAATATAGAAAAAAAAGGAAAATGAAGGGAAAGAAGATATCATATTTCTTCTTCTTCTTCTTATTTTTTTTGTCAATGGAGTGTCTTGTATAGTGAAGATAAATATATCTATAACTTGTTCACTTTTCACTAGGTTGATATACCAATTCAGCAAAGCTATCTTTGGTATGCTTCAAGCTCTGATTCTTCGGTATGCCATTTCAGTGTTTTGATTATGATTTTATATTTGACTTTAATTTCATGGAGTTGAAGTATCAATGATATTTGCAGCAACCTTCTGGTGCATACATTTTTCGGCCTGATGGATCCACTCCCCAAATTGTTTCAAGAACAGTGAGTTTTTTAATCTTTTTTTCCCTTTACCTCTTTCTCATTTTTCATGTGCTCAACAGCATAGTCAAACTGTTCTGATGTGTACCCACTAGGGATATAAAAAGGAATAATGGAAGTGAAGTAAAATAAAGGGAAATTCTTGCCTGCACCCTCACCAGGTGTAGACAAGAATCTCCCAAATATGAAAGGCCAAAGAGAGAAAAATTACAGGAAAAAAAAAAAGACAAGTATAACAAATAAATGCAGTATAATTCTTCTTAAAACTCACCTCAATCTTTTGTATTTATATTCTCAGACTGTTTTCATCTTGAAATATTTATTACTGCATTTGTTTGAGCTACCATGGTACCATCTAATTTGACAATTCATTTTTTTTGCACACATAATCCTGCAGTGTTTTGCTTAGGGTTCAGTCTGGTTTCATATGTTAGTTCCACATATCAACTTATATTTTTCTGTGTTGCTCTGACATGAATGGAAGCCTGCTGTCCTTGTCTAATATCTTGCATGTACCATATTCCAGGCTTATGTTCTTTTGTTTTTTTTTTTAAGATCTTGTTTTTTTTTTCTCTTTTCTTTTTCCTCCCTCTATCAGGGTGTGCATGCGACAGGAAGATCTGTTTACTAATCACACTCACATGTTAGGTTTGAGGTCTAATACTGGCCTCTCCGCCCATTAGTTTTAGCTTTTGCATTAGATGCTCTAAAACTAACTATTTCTGGTGACACATTTTAAGCTGAAATTTATGGTTGCTGTATTTGCTATTTAAGTCGTCTTTTATGCTCTGCAGGTGCCCTTAAAGGTCTATCGTGGATCTGTAGTTGATGAAGTCCACCAACAATTTAATTCATGGATCTACCAGGTCATAAATTTATCAAGCTTCGTGTGGTATACATGGACCAACATTCAGATACCATTGTATCTTTTTTGTGCCAGTCTTTGGAATTGCTTATAATGATTGGTGATATAGTTTTACAGCAACCGTTAACTGTTTCATATGCTTATTCACATAGCTTTGAGCTGGGTTATTAAAGAAGCTTTGACAGTATATTATGTTTATCCGTAAAGAGCAAGTGCTAATTGGACAGTACTTGGATGAAGAAACCTACCACATCTCCTTTTTCCTTTTACCTTTGGCACATTGGAAACTTTTAAAAGAAAGGAGGTTCTAAAGATTGGACCCCTGAGCTCTTGCATTATGATGGAAAAGCTCAACCATTTCTTGCTAACTTTGGTTTATGCTTGTTTTATTAGGTTACAAGACTTTACAAAGACAAAGAGCATGCTGAAATTGAATACACAGTGAGTTATCTTGGTTTTACAATTATTATTTAATCCCAAAGAGACTGTTTCAAATTGACTAATGATTAGGATCACTTTGTTCTCTGATCTTCTTACTTCTGTAAACTAAATTGTTAGACTTACTGGATTAATCAGTTGTTTTTAATAATCTTTCTTTCTGAAGATTGGTCCAATACCGTTGGAAGATGGTGTTGGAAAAGAGGTCATCACACGATTAACAGCAAACATGGCCACAAACAAGGTGTTCTATACTGATTCCAGTGGAAGGGACTTCCTAAAGAGGGTAAACATCTGAATTGTTTCTCTCCATGAATTAAAGAACTTCAAATTATCCTTATGGAAGAACACTAAGAACGTGCAGTTATACTGAATCTAATTGCAGACGTTTTTTTAATCTAATTACGTTAGACGCATATTAGGAGTCAGTGGAGAGCTACCTGATCTTGCCTGCCACAATATTTGAAAGTTCATATCTAGACAACGACCTCAACTGTGAGGTGTTTGTTTTTTTTTTTTTTTTTTTTTTGTGTGCATACATTCTGAAGTCATTAAAAATTTCTTGAAATGAATGCTCAATTAAAGCATTGCCTTTCTTTCTTTTTTTGGTGATTTGTAATAGTTTTAGATTAAAATTTTACTCTGTTGAAAATGTTCTTGCTGTTTGAATAAATTGGATTTACAAGTGTGAAATAATGGGTGCCAAACTCATGATGAAGTAAGCCTTAACTACAGAAGCTTAGAAACTGAAAATGTCCTTTAGATCCTTCATGCATTAAGTTTTTAAAAGCTGGAAATTAGAGTCATATTTTGGGAAATCCACTACATATTGTTATATTTTCAGAGAAGCTATCCACAACTTATTCCCTTATTTGAGATTTCTTATATCAGACTGACTAATATCCACATGCTCAACATCTGCTAGATTGAAACAATGATGTTCTTTCCTTGCAGATTCGAGACTATAGAGCTGATTGGAACCTTTCAGTTAATCAACCTGTGGCAGGAAACTATTACCCAGTAATTTTCTTAAACCAAAACAACCAATATTAAGCTTACGTGTGCATATGCATGTTTAAAAGCTTGCAAATATGATTCTGCTTTCAAGCAATGTAGTGGTTCTGTTCTGTGACTCATGCCTGGCGCTGGGGAAATGATGAAACAAATCATGTCAACCTTTTTTCTCAAGTTGAAGATAAATTTTTCTTTTTATAATCTGAAAATAACTATAGAAATGGTTTAAGTGGCTAAAATAGTTTCTCTTTCATTAAAATTAATCTTTTGCTGATTTTTCCAGCTTAACCTTGGAATATATGCAACGGATGACAAATCCGAGTTGTCAGTCTTGGTTGATCGTGCCACTGGAGGATCCAGCATTCAAGATGGTCAAGTAGAACTAATGCTTCATAGGTTGACAACAGTTGTATTGCTTTTCTTTCCAAATCCATGGATTTATATGCTTTTAGTTTACAGAGATGTTAATCTGACAGAATGACAGTTGTTTCTTTTACTAACACAGGCGTACGATCTATGATGACTCCAGAGGAGTTGGTGAACCACTTGATGAAAGTGTTTGCATTGGAGATAAATGTGAAGGACTGACAGTATGTTATCCTGCAACAATAACTACTTTAAAGAATCCTCGACGAATACCACACACTTAAATCTTATGTTAAATCTTGATTGCATAGTTTGCCATGGCCTGCGCAGTTGAAACTATGACAAAATCAGACAGTGTATTTGCATTATATATGCTTCTTTTGAATTGTCATCCTTCGTACAGGACAGTTTATAACTACATGAGGAATATTTATGCTTCACTTGATTGTTTTGCTAACATTTAAATCTACTTCTTCATTCAGGTTCGTGGAAACTATTATTTAAGCATCAATCAGAAAGGATCTGGATCAGTCTGGCGCCGAACAACTGGACAAGAAGTTTATTCACCACTTATTCTCGCTTTCACGCATGAGGTAGTGCTTCATTTTACTTGCATTGTTCATGAATTCCATATATCTTACTTTGGTCAAATAATTAACTGCATAGACGGAAGAGAAATGGAAAACATCATATTCAACCAAAGGAACTGCCATGGATCCCGACTACAGCCTGCCTCTGAATGTTGCTTTGATTACTCTTCAGGTGAGTGTGGCAACTTATTGTGGAACAAATCTAGATTTCCATTCTTCTCTTTCTCCCTCTGATCACAGTCTTGCAGGAGCTCGATGATGGAAGTGTACTCCTTCGTTTGGCACATTTATATGAGGTAAATTATATTATACGTCATAATAATTATGACTTGTTAAGAGCTTAGATTCTGAGGTGAACGTTGTCTGCCAAGGATAGATGTTAAACTTTAAAGATTGCAACATCAGGACATCATATAGTTTCTTGCATTATTGTGTTTGTTAATAATTTCTTTATTTTTCTTTTTAAACTGCTGTAGCTTGTGAGGACCCTTATAGGAGCCATGTCTGTTAATTGTTAGTATTAGCATGGGAAATCGATTTATCAATCTATCTATGAGTATGGGAAACCACAATTGTGGGTCCCACCTGCAGTAAACCCAAGGAAAATTTCTTATTCATGAAGCTTAGTTATGTAAAATTTCATCCACTGATACTATTCTTCTAATGTGGCCAGGAGGGAGAAGATGCCAAATTTTCAGCACTGGCTAAAGTTGAACTAAAGAAGATGTTTTCTGGAAAAACAGTAAGGATATTGCTTGAGAGTTGCTATTGCTGCAATGCACATCCCACACATGAACAATATTCAGATCACCATTTTGTGATGGTCTCCGAAATCTGGAACAAAATAACCAGTGATGGAGATTCTTGTCAACATTCAGAGTATTACATCCAACAGTGGGATGTGTGACAGTAGGCATTTTACACATGGCCAATAAAAATGCAACACACATATGTGTTACAAATCTAACCGTTGAGTGTAATACATCTGGATAGGCAAGAATTTCCCGTTATACAAATGGTTCAATAAACTTCAGACAAAACTCTGAAGCTTTTGTTTTATTTCTTGTGGCCAAAGGTAAACAGTATTAATTCTGCTAATTGATGTGTAAACTTTCAGATAAAGGACCTAAAGGAAATGAGCTTATCAGCAAACCAGTACAGGTCAGAGATGAAGAAAATGACATGGAAAGTTGAGGGTGACAATGGAGATCAAACCTCACCAGTCAGAGGTGGCCCTGTTGATAGTTCTGCTCTTGTTGTTGAGCTTGGTCCAATGGAAATCCGTACTTTTGTGCTAAAATTTTGAAGTCTTTGTGTTAAATCTCATATACTTCATCATATTTGTTTCAACTAATAATGTAACAAATTTCAGATGACCCCTTTGTTTGATATCAAAATAAAACCTGACTGGGCATATGAACCTTTGCAAGGTCTTTGCTCTGAGAGGATAAGACCAGGCAGCAAATCTGTTCATGAACACTTACACATACTAGCAATTGAAAAAACAGTTGAAATTGAAACAATAATGTATAAAAAATTGGCTAACAAATTAGATGATCAATATATGTAGTTTTGGATTAAAAATAAATACCTGACCATATGGTGTTTGGAAAACCTTAATTAGTTTGTGGAACTGCTATATTTGTATTTAAATATTAAAAATTAAGGTGTAATATAATTATTACTGAGAACTACTTTTAGGGTCCTCCATAAGTAGTTTAAGTGGTAAAATGTGTGAACATTTACATGAGAAGAGCAGGTTTGAACCCCCCTCCTCGGTGGTAACTACTTTTAGGGTACTTAATACTAAATTCAGCACAAATCATAAATTAATACATATTTTATTTAATTATTTCAAATATTAATAAAATGAAATAATTTAAACAATTTGAATGAATGATAACTATAAATTAATTAATTAATTAATTTTTAAAAAAGTACTCTTTTATATGAAAAAAAAGGAGAAACTACGAAATTAACTTTGTAACAAAATATGAATTATGAAAATGGAAAAATTTTTTTTATCTCATATTGATTGTATACAGTAACATTATATAGCAGATTACAAGAGAAAAATAGGAAATTAATTCATTATAAGAAATAGAAAGACTATCTAATTAAAACCCTACAATTCAAGGGATTTCAAACTTATTTCCTAATCTATTAACAACTCATTTACATTTCAACGCTCCCCCTCAAGCTGAGGAATATATGTTTTCCATTCCCAACTTGAATATAAAATTATGAAAACTTGAACTATTCAGTCCTTTGTAAAGGCATCAGTCAATTGACATGCCAAAGGAACATAAGACATACACACTAGACCTTCCTCCAATTTTTATTTGATGAAATGTCTATCAATTTTAATATGTTTCATCCTATCATGTTGTATAGGATTATGAGCAATATTAGTAGCAAATTTATTATCATAATAGAGCTTCATAGGGTATTCACATTTGACTTTCAAATCATCTAAAATGATCTTCAGCTAGTTCACACAATCCTTGAGCAATAGAAGTAAATTATGATTCTACATATGATCTTACTACCACACTTTGTTTCTTGCTTCTCCTACTAGGTTACAGCTAAGAAAAGTGTAATACCCTATAGTTGATCTTCTGTCCACTAAGGAACTTGCATAGTCAGCATTGGTGTAAGCTTATAAAGCTAGAGTATCATTCTTCTTGAACAAAATTCTTTTTTCCTAGGTTGCCTTTCAAGTAATGTAGCGCCCTCTAAACGGGTTGAAGATGAGATTCTCTTGGAACATGCATGAATGGACTAATCACATTTATAGAGTATGTTATATTTGATCTAATGTAAGCGAAGTATATAAGTCTTCCAACCAGCCTTTGGTACATTCGTTTGTTAATAGTTGGTTCTTCTTTAGCTTCTCCTAAGTTGTGATTTGGATCTATTAGGGTAAAAACAGGCTTACACCCAATCTTCCATGTTTCTCTCAATAACTCAGTCACATATTTTTGTTAAGAGATGAAGATTTCTTGTGTAGAATATGCCACCTTAATACTAAGGAATACTTCAATTTTTTCAATTCTCTTATTTCAAACTCTTTCATTAGTTTCTACTTTAATTCATGCTTTTCTTTTTCATCATTTCCAGTCACTATGATGTCATCTACATAAACTAGAAGAGCAGTCATCCTGCCTCTATTGAGTGCTTAATAAACAGAGTATGAACACCTTTGGCTTTGTTTATACCCAGACTCCTTCATGACTTTTGCAAATCTCTCAAACCATGCTCTAAGGGATTAATTTAACCCACATAGAGCTTTCTTCAGCTTGTACACCTCGTTACTTATGTCACTTGTAAATCTTGGTGGGATATTCATATAAATTTCTTCATCTAAGTCACCATGGAGAAATGCATTCCTAACATCATACTATAGGAGTTGGCAATCAAAGTAGGCTGCCAATGATCACAGGACTCTCATCATTTTTACAACTAGAGCAAAAGTCTCATTATGTGTAACCATAATGAAATGCTATAATGGTTATTTCTTGTGCATACAAGAAAGCTCTGTGTATGTTTATTCCATGATGGTCATGATTTTGTGGTAAAATAGGCAACTAAAATAATGAATGTACAAAATAAATTAAAATGTTGAAAAAATTGGCAAGTTGTTATTGCATCATAATAATGGGTAACAATAATAGTTCTAATAAACAGAAAAATAACTCGTAAGAGTTTGTCATGACCGTCTCATGTTTGAAACAAAAACACTAATTCCTTTAACTATAGAAAACCAAACAATTGTCTAGAAATACATATATAAAAACCTGAAAAATTAGCAAGTTACAACACTATTTTCAATTGATGAAACTAAATCAGAAGGAATGAGCATTCAAAATAGTAACATATCATACAAAAATATGACTTTGAATATTAATGTATAAAACTTGATATTAAGCTAAAATAAGATAGCTTGATACAATAATCTGCATCAATTGGATAAATAAGATGAATATTTTAGATTTAACAACCATAATCAACTGTACAAATGAGCAAAACAACTACTAACTAAAATCCAAGTCTCATAAACTTGGCCAAAATATATAACAATTCAAAATAAAAAAGTTTAACTACAATTGAAGTGTCATGAGCTTGACCAAAATATACAATAATCCAAAATTAAAGTCAATAGCCAAAGATATTGCAATCTTATATGTTTTCACTTGCAATTGACTTTTGAGTTGGAGGTTGATCTTAGTTAACAATAACTAGTCTAGTCCTTCATTTAACAGTTGAGTTTGATTTCATTTTCTTATTTTCTTTAAATTTCTCTATCTCTTGTCATGAACATTGTGAAAATTATAAACATTAGGAAACAAAATGGATTGATTTAGCAATTGCACAAAGGAAAGCATTACCTGAAGCTGACTAGTGGCAATGAATTACTTTCCACCTTTCATAAAACCTTATATCCTTTGTGTCATGAAAGTTGGTTCAGACTCATTCCCTTTTCTTATATTGACATTGTTGACAACCATTTTTGGACTTTTAGTTTGAGGCTGTAGAAGCATGACATAAAATTTGACTGATTGATTACCACATTAAATGGCATGACTATTAAAGTATAAAACTTACATTTATGACCATGCTCAATGTAGTGAAGTCTTTGTACACTTCATAGCCATATGAAGGCTAATTAGCAAGTCCAGGAGGTGTGAGAGGCTTGTAGTAGAACCTAGGTTGGACCTTTTCAATCTCTACTAAGTAGTCCCAAAGTTAAGCATATTCTTCCTTCAAATCACCTTCAAGTTTGACAATTGTTAATAGTTTTGCTCTTCTTATTTATGATAAATTCAATTCCACCTTTAAATCTTCTTTAACTATGATTTGTCAATTAAGAAGTCATATGACTACAATTCATTTGTATTTACTCAAATAATTATATGCTAGCCATTTTATTGTTACTCTTTTATTTTTGAAGGAAACTTCATAGTTATGCTCATCAAGGAATGTCTTAATCTGATATGATTGAGTGACACTATCTTTAGATGTATATATGAGCCATAGACAATTCCTTTTCACACATTTAACCTTAGTTTCACCACTAGTGTTTCTAGCAAAATTAAATTATTTCCTTTATTGTATTGAATGTCTAGTAATAACTTCTTTAAACATACCAGGGCATCTAAAAGTCATGCCAAGATAGAATGATACCTTTTAGCCTTTGGATTATAAGATGAAAATCTACTTCTTCTTCTCACAACCTGATCACCCATCACTCCTATCTGTATCAGTTCAGCTCCACTCATCATCATCAATGTCCCATTCCTCAGTTATCATCTCATCTTTTTGAATATATATTGAAAATTTTCTAAATAAAATTTCAGCAACTGCTGCAAATTCAGCTTTTGGGTTACTTTAAGAAACCAATTCAACTTCAGTTCTTTTCTTTCTTCTGACAGATTCCCTAAGTGCTTGCCTAGCTTGCTCTAACTCTTCATTATCATCACTTAAACCTTCAAAATCAAACTGAAGATTTTCTTATTAATCTTCAAAATCATCTCTTTCTTCTCTATTTTTTAGCTTTTTCACCTTATTCTATACCTTCAGTAGTATGCACATAAACATTAACATATCTACTAAATGTTTATTCTTATTTACACACCCTTGAGTTGTAGTCCCCTGATTTGTTGTCTCCTTAGTTGCTTCACAATCTTTATTTGCATCCTCTATAAGGACTTCATTTGTTATACTACTTAAGACCTCATCCTTAAGATAGTCATCTAGTTGTTCCTCTTGCCTTGTTAAACTGCCTAAAATTGCTTCAATTTTTATACCTAAAGAGGGTTGGGTTAAACTAACATCTTCATTTATTATCTCACCCACCAAACTCTTTCTACCATTAATGCCCCTCTTACAACCTATGATATTTTTTACATCTACACTGTTATTGTTTTAGAAGCTTCAATCAAATCAGTTACTCCATCTTATTTAAATATTGTCCCATACCCACCAAAATTTTATCCTAAATATAGCTCCACCCTATTAAATTCTTTTAGTAATTCAAGAAAAGTAATTGTGATCTCCTTACACAAAATATCAACTTATGTGGTAGGAGGTTTTTTTGGTTTCCTAAAATGTATCTAAACAATCTCCATACTACCAAACATATCCTTAAGAGAGTTGACTATCTCACTTAAGAAAAACTTACTTATATCCATAGGTATTTCCACCTTGGCACCTCCAACATACCTTATCTCTATTTACACATTGTTAATAAGAAAGATTCCACCATAGAAAATATCAAGCATATGCTGCCCCTCTATATCTGCAATTGTACATGCAAATAGAAAAAAATAGTAAATGAACATATATAATAACATTATTCACAACATCCAACAATAAGTTGTATCACTCAATTTGTTGTAAAGTGAACAAAAATAAAAAGTAATCAAAAAGTTTATTTACCTTGCACAACTTTATCAAAATCACAAAACTCTTCAACTTTAGTATAATATCAATGAAACATCTATAATATCAACGCGCTTGAAGAAGAAAATCAATGATAAGAAGATAAGTGATTTGTATTAACAATAATGTATCACAATTTCTTCACCCTTAATCTTGTTATCATCCTTCTAACAAAAATCCCTAATTCCCAAATTCAAAAAGTATGAAACTGGTAAGTTATGGCCATCATTTTTTACCAAGGTCATTTTAGTCATACTACATTTCTTTATTAAGTTTATTAAGGTCTTTATAATATTTTTTATGACATGTAGGCTTATTCATTTTTTAGGTCCCACATCATCTTTCTGGTCTTGTCACATATGCTTAAATCGGTCAGAAGCACATGCCTAACCAATATTTTTTTTTTAATTAAGACACTTAATTTTTAAAATTTTAAAAGTTCAAAAATCATTAGCTTGGAGAAGATCTTTACAATCACTATGGATAAGGTTACCTCTAATGACTTGGCTATCAGGTTTTTAAAGAAAAAAAAAATTAGATTGGAAAAGTACTATCTTAAAACATGAATTCTTACATGTTTGATGTTGTGCTCACATTCTTAATCTAATAGTTCAAGAGGGATTAATTGAATAAAATAATTATATTGTTAAGATTTATAATACAATTAGATTTGTACGATCACCTTCAACTAGGCTACAAACTTTCAAAAGTTGTATTGAAAAATAAAATATTGAAAGTGAGAGCTTATTGTGCCTTAATATGGAAAATAGATGGAATGCCACCTATATAATGTTGGAAGCCATTGAAAAATTTGAGAATTCACTTGAAAGATTAGGAGATGTGGATCATAGGTACAATTTTCTTTATAATGTATAAACTTCATAATTTATTGTATAAAGGGCTCATTCTCTTAATACTGTATAAACTGTATAATTCTGCGATGGAAATTATGCACTAACATTCTACACATGCATTAAAAATTTTGCATCAATATTCTGCACTGCATTAGTAATTCTGCACATACATTAAAATTTCTGTATTAAAAATTTATGTGCATTCCATTAGAAATTCTGCATTAGATTTTTTGAACAAATTTTGCATAATCTAATCAAATTATGCATATACCTATATGAGTAATTATTTTGCACATATTGATGCAAAAATTTTTGTCCATATTGTCATTTCATTTTGCATATTTTTTTAATCTAATTCTATTCATTATGTGATGCTTGTCATTGTATTTTGCATAATTTTATCTAATTTAATCTTGTTATTACTTGTAAAATTAGGATCAAATGCTAAATTCAATTCGGAGGAGGTTATTTTGGACAAATGAACCCTCTACAAAAGCTATCATTGAGCAAGGTTCCATCCTCCTAATTAGCAATTTGTGTTTTAAATTTTTTTATTAAGACATTGTACTAAAATTTGATATTTTTGGGAATATTTTGGGTTGTTATTTTGAAATTTAAGGACTTTGTCAAAAAATAAATATTATTCTAGTTATTATTATTATTATTATTATTATTATTATGAATGATAAGTATATAGTATAAATTTTGCATTTTATAGTATTTTTAGTAGATTTCACAAGATGTATTATTAATAATTTTAATCTTTATTTTCTTCATTTATTATTTTTATCAAACCGACCAAACCAATCATCGAACCAATTTCATATATCATTGGTTTGGATAATTTTTAATGGTATTTGATTTGATTAAGAGTTCTCATATGTTATAAGTGTCTTGATTGTTAGCCCAAAACTTTGTGTCCAACCCAAGAAGATTCCATGATTAACTCAAAAGTAATATGCATTATAAAGAAAGGGATGTGGACAATTGGCTAATGACCACAAACCTGGTCTTTAATTTATGGCCATATATTCTTGATTCCCATTGGCTACTCTCCATTTGAATTTCATCACTAAAAAAATACAAGCAAAGTGGACATTTGTTTCATAGTCTACTATAGTTTCTTGTACGGGTAGTATGAGTGACTTGATGAGTTTTGGGTTTAAACACTTGAGTAGTTCAAACACTTAGGTGTGGTTAATATTTAAGTGTTGTCTAGTCATATTTTTGTAATCTCCTTTTGTTACCATAGTGAAAATTATTTTGCCATCTCTAACCGTGGACATAGGCTCTGTTGAACCACGTTAAATTATTGTATCCTATTATTTTATTTATTTTGCTCCATTAATTACTTGTGGACCCCTAATATTTCTACAAACTGGTATCAGAGCTGTAATTGTAATTTCTCTTGAAATTTTGAGTATGCTCTGTGGTTGCAGTTTTGACTGATCTTCCACATCAGAAAAGATTTTTTGAGAATTTTTCAATTCACAGCAAGGGGATATTTTGACTTGGTGTAATTATGGCACCAAAATTTGAGATCAAAAAATTCAATGGCAATAATAATTTCAGTCTATGGCATGTCAAGATGCATGCCTTGTTAGTCCAGCAAGGGTTGCAAAAGGCATTGAAAGGCAGGGAGACTCTACCAAAGACAATGACAGAATAAGAAAAATCTGATCTACTGGAGCCGCATATAGCGCTATTCTATTATCACTGTCAGATGAAGTGCTGCAAGAAGTTGCAGAAGAGAAGTTTGCTACTACTCTATGGCTAAAAGTAGAAAGTTTTTACATGACTAAGTCACTCACTAATCGGCTTTCTTTAAAGAAAAAAATCTACTCTCTTCGGATGAAAGAAGACACACTTATTAAAGATCATCTTGCTGAATTCACAAGAATTACTATGGATCTTAAAAACATTGATGTCAAGGTTGATGATGAAGATCAAGGCTTAATGTTGTTATGTTCTTTACCTCATTCATTTGAGCATTTTGTTGACACCATGCTCTATGGAAGAGACACCCTTGAAGACGGCGGGGTTTAGCGCGTGCCTAAGTTTATTACAACCGTGACACTGTTTGAGCTCAGGGCTCTAGGGAACACACTAACCACTGTCACAAAGACATGGCGTGGAGATGAGGAGTCGCCACCCAGGGTAATAACTGGGACAAATCAAAAGTGGTGGTAACTCGATACTCTAATACAAGCTAGCACCACAACCAGGAGTTCTGGATACGGAATACCAACTTCTTTTAGTCTTGTGTTCATTTAGATTTATTTTATTTATTACTATCTTATTCCCTAATTACATGCAATTTTATTAAACCCTAATTTGAACATCCATCTAACCCTAAGGCAACCAATCAATGAAAAAGCACATAACAAATGCATTCAAAGTATAATGTCCCTAAATTTAAACTATATTTAATTTTATTTTAAGCTAACTAAATCTAAATATTTTATTTACAAATGAAAATGAAACTAAAAATGGCATACATTTTGATTAATTAGTGAGCCTAAATCTATTTATTTTAATTCAAAAGAAAGTGGGCCTAATTCTATTAAATTTTAAAAGAAAAAGAAATAAATTAGTGGGCTTAATTCTAAAGAAAGTGGGCCTAAGTCTATTAAATTATGAAAGAAACTTTATTAATGGGCTAAGTCTAAGTTAATTTTATTTAATTAAAAATGGGCCTAAAATCTAAATTAACCTAATGGGCCTAAATTTAATTTTAAAACTAAAATCTAAATTAATTAATTAATTAAACCTAAATTTAACTTTAAGGGCCTACTAATGAAATGAATTAGATCTATATGTGGGCTTGAAGCCCAAAACAAATAAAATTAAAAGCGAGCCCAAAACAAATAAAATTAAAAGCAAGCCCAAAACAAATAAAAATAAAAGCAAGCCCAAAAACAAATAAAATAATAAAAAATAAAATAATAGATAAAAAACAAACCTTACGTGATTTTTCTAACCCTAAGGCAACCAATCAATGAAAAAACACATAAAAAATGCATTCAAAGTATGATGTCCCTAAATCTAAACTATATTTTAATTTTATTTTAAGTTAACTAAATCTACATATTTTTTAAATGAAAATGCAACTAAAATGGGCCTACATTTTGATTAATTAATGAACCTAAATCTATTGTTTTTAATTCTAATGGT
>CATIWM010058550.1:0-19686 GCA_949671775.1 Mallotus repandus
AAAAAAAAATTCAATGAAGTCTCACAAGGAAAATGTACTAACCAGGGCCAAAGTTAAAAAGATAGACAGTACCAAGGCCACCATCACCTTCAATGACTTGTGCATCTTTCACTACATTTGGGATTACTTTTGGAACAATAATTTTCATATCCTTAGCTAAAGCTTTCCATAGAATCTCTATCCCAACACCAACTTTGGCTTGTGTTTTCACTTCCTTAACCATGGCTACTGGCTATAGCTTTCAAAGGAGTGCAAATACTGCAAGGCAATTTTGAAGAACTAATACAGTCATACACACATATATATATATAGATCAAGTGATCAGCCCACAAAGGAACAAACTTTATAGCATCTTTTTTCATTTAGGACAAAGGTCCAAGGCAGATGCCATTTTTGTTTTGCATATCCAGGTAATAAACAAGGAGAATACACTTAATGACAACATGATAAATAATTTTTTTTTTTTAAATAATGGAGTTCATGAACTGGCATTTTGATTATTTTTTTCCTTTCTCATTGGCTAGTACGTGAATCATGAATGGACTGACATACCATTGATGGATATAATTTCCTAATTAGTTGTGAAATAATTCTATAACTACCATCAATGATTTACTTGATTTTGAGTAGTAATTTAATGGACCCATATATACATACATACATATATATATATATATATATATATACTTCATTATTTCATTTTTTAATTATAAATTTTAAAATTCAACAGTATTTTTGTATATTTTGATTGGTTGAAATTATATTTTTAAAATTTTAAAATAATTATTTTAATTTAAAATTATCAACTTATATAAATAAAGAATAACAAATATTCTTCCCCTTGCACTTTTATTTTTTTCTGGATTTATCTCTACACTTTTATTTCTATAAATTGACACTTTATACTTTTATTTTGTTACACATTGACTCCCATACCTTTATTTTTCTACACATTAAGTCCTTCCATTAAAAATGGATAAAAATGGCATTACAGATATAGAGCAAGATATCTTATTTAGTCCCTATAATTTTTAAAATTTTTAATAAATTTGAATATTTTAAAATTTTAACAAATTAATCCTTAATATTCTTAAATAATTTTTTTATTTTTTACTTTCAATAAATATTTTAGTTAATTATTAACATTTATATATTTAGTTAATAAGTTAACTAATTTAAACTTCTAATTGAATGCTTTATTATTGCCATAAACATTTTTAAATTGTTTGTCTTTTTATTAACTATAATCTAATACTAATCTATATTATGCTCCTTTACATAGTTTATTATTAATTTAATTTTAAGCAATAAATTATTAAAAAAATGCACCCATTTTCACTCTAAAAATTTCAAATACACTCAAATTTTATCTTTTTTTTAAATAATAAGTTGGACAAATTTTCTTAAAAATTATATCAATACATTTTTTTATTTCTTCAGGATTTATTACGAACTAGTTTTTAAGGTATAAAATTTTTTTATTTGTTAAAATTTCGCACATATATGATTTTTGTCATCATTTATTTTTACTTAAAATTAGTTAAAATAAAATCTATTGAAATTTTTGTTTGAATTATTTTTATAAAAATCAAATAAAAATTTTAAAAACTAAATCACTATTATATTATTTAGATTTAATTTTCATAAGGGTGATTATCATTTAATACTATCTTATATTAAAAAATAAGTATGAATTATTAAATTATATATATAGTTGACAAAATTTTACAAATTTATATAAATTAGACATGATAAAAGGTGTCTCCTTGAGCTCCTATTTTTGTGGGGATAATATGTGATGATTGGATGATCTGCTAGACAATAAATGTCAGGTGGGATCTCAATGATCCCACTCCGATGCTTAAGTTAGAAAGATATTTGATGTAAAAGGGGATTGAATTGATTGGGTTAGCTTGGTCACCTCACTGGATTAGGACTCTATATATAAGCTAAGTAGTTATCATTCTTGGAGTGATTTTAGGCCATGTTGAGAAGTGGTTCCTTATTTTATGGAACTTCTATCACTATTGGATGAGTGGAGATCGTGCATGACACATTAGATAGTGGGTGGTTTATGTGTTCCACAGGTTGTAGATCGCAGATGATGTTGCCTATGGATGATTTCAGGTTATAGTAAACGTTCTACTGATTCCTTAGATGCTGACTCAGCATATGACACTGACTTTGACTGAATTTTCTATATAATATCATATGTCCCCCATCCAAAAAGTCAAAAAATTTCATTTTTGGCTTTTCCATTTTTTTCCTTGCATTTTTTGCATATTTGAAAAAAAAAATTTCAAACTGCCACTTGGAGATATCCTTGCAGTTGATGAATCGCTTCATCTACCGCTTATATTTAATGCTTGGCTTCTGCAAGAAGTTTCGTGTTAGTTGTTTGCTACCACTTGTCAAAAATAATTTAAAATTTGAATTTAATCTTATCGATTATCACGATTATTTTGCAATTTCAAATTTTAAGCTATGAACTGCCACGTGTGTTTGTAGGCGGGTGGTTTTTTAAGAGACAATTTATTGTAACAATTGGCTACTATTCATTGTTACTTCATTTTTGCAGAAAAAAGAGGAGATCGTTTCCTTTAGAGAAAAACTTTGTTTCATTTTTAATATAAGTGCTTCATTCTTTTCATTTCTCATTTTATTCATGGCTAAAGTAGAGAAATCATCTTCTTCATCTTCTGACAGTATGAGTATAATAGAAATAACTTCTTTAGGGGCCTCTTCCCCCCTGGACCTGCCAACCGAACTAGATCTCACCTTTGTGGTGGTTCCAGGGGCGTTCAGTCAAGTTCCACTAAGGTGGATAGAAGAACTAGCGATACTGCAGGTTCATTGAAGGGACTTGTAGCTGTAGATTGTCCTTTGATTTTAAGCGTAGATGACTTAGAGATTTGGAGGAAAATGTATTTAATTCCTGTTGCCTATAAGATGCACATTTTTTATGCCTCTATTAGAGTTTATGATGATCTTGGACCCAAACATCTTCCGGTCTATGGGGAAATCCTCAAAGCTAGAGTGAGGTTTCCTTTTTCTCCTTTTTATGTCTATGTGTTAAAAAAGTTTAACATTACCTTGAGTCAATTAAACCCAAATAGCTGGAAGATGATAGTGGATTTGGGTCTACTATCTGCAAAATATAAATTACCCATCAACTATAGAGTTATCAAGGCTTTTTACACATTAGTTGATCGAGAATCTTCTCATTTTCTTCTACCTCAATCAAAGGGTCTTTTAATCAAACTTCCTTATACCCAAAAATGCTGGAAAAAAAAAAGTTTTTTTATTTTGGAGAGTGATACTAAATGGGGTTTTCCCACTAAGTGGACCACTTCTTATGACCTCAGGAAAGACTTGATATTAGAAAAAGAAGACTCAGACATTATCGAGTCTTACCTTAAATTAACCCATAATGGTCTTATAGATGCTTGCGCTCTTATTGAGGCAAAAATTCCTCTCGGGAAGGTGGTGGACCCATTGAAAGGAAAAAAGAAAAGTTGTCATACTGATGATGGTATTTTCACTTCTTCTCTTTATTTTCTTTGAAGAAGCATCTAAATTTGTTATATTCATCAGGTGTTTTATCCATAAATATGGATTACAAGAAAATCAATGAGATGCTGATGAAGCAAAAGGCTTCAGGTGTTACCTCAACTACTCAAAATCCTAAGGAATCTGAGAGGACTATTTCTGAGAAGCAAGGAGTTTTAACCAGTCCTCCAAACGTCACTTTTTTTCCTAAAGAGGACTTGACTTTGGATTTAACTACTTTAAAAAAGCTAAAGTTTAAAGCTACTAAAAGTTCAAACAAGACAGCCTCGGCCAAAGCAATCTCGGCTGTAAGGGTTCATGCTTCTTTACATAAGCTTTTAAGCAATATGGATAAAAAGCTTATCTATGTATGTTACCTATTTCTGGCACACTTTTAGCCTTTTCATTGCTTCCCCAGGACAAGTCTGAGCTATCCATTCATCAAGATATAGAGTTGATCAATCAGGGGAGAAGCCAGCTTTTACAAGTAATTATGTATTTAAACATTTTTTTGTAAAGATCTTGTGACTTTTGTTGTCTAACATTTTTTATTTGATTTAATTTTTAGGTGTTGAATTCTTTAACCCTGTTTACTGAAAGATCACAGGCATACATGAATAAAATTGGCAATTTGACTACTGAGATGAATATGCACAAGTCAGGCATGGAGAAGAAAATAGCAAAAGCTTTAAAAACTGAGCTCAATCTTTGGAAAAGGATTGAGAACTTAGAGAATGAATTGTATGTTATTGTTAAGAAAGTTGCAGCTCTTGAGGGAAAAGAGGCTACTTTAGTTCATGAGTTAAATCATGCCAAACAATAAAAAGTTGTTGCTACAAAGCATCTTTTACAAACCATAGAGGATTAGAAAGCTAGAATTATTGTGGAATGGAAAAAGCATCTTCCTGATAACGATTTTGGCTTCATAGATGATGTAGAGCTTACAACCAAAGATTATCCAAAAGCTGAAAAGCAAAGATATTGTAGATGCTAATTCGGGCAACAATCTTGCCCAGTGATTTTAGTTTTTTATGAAATTATGAACAATATTTGCGGTTTTCACTTTTACCATTGTCCTTTATTTGGGATGTTCTAATTGGTGCGATGTACCTGCTGTCTTTAAATGTCAAGTCTTTAAGTTTCCTTAGGTTCATAACTTGTGTGTAATTTTATTTTTGCAATTGCAAGTTTATCTTGGTTTCTGGTCTGTTAGTAGGCATATCATTTGCCTTAAGCTAGTTTTAAGAAATTTAAATCTCATGGGGAAGATACCCACGACAGCCTACACATGTGCACATACTCACAGGCAATTACCTGTGGCGGTAAAGTTCCTTCCACCATCTAAGGGTGCACTTTTAACTTTAGCTATAAACCAAAGAAGATAAAAAAAGATACACTTTCATTAATTAATGATCAAGGATGAAAGGAAGATACTTTTATTGACAATAAAATGTATTTACATCAGGACTTTAGAACAAGTTATCCTTTTTAGGGAATTAAAAACATCCATAAGGTTTAATCAACCTTTTTAAGGAATTGAAAAATAACCATAAGGTTTAATCAACCTTTTTAGGAAATTAAAAAATAATAAAGGTTGCTCTCACTAACCAAAAAAAACATGGAAATTAGAGCGTTATTGCAAAGATAGCTTACTGAAAGAACATTTTAAGGTTTTCTACATTCCAAGTTCTAGGTAGCTCTCTGCCTTCCATAGTTTACAACTTGTATGTGCCTAGACTTATTACCTTGGTAACTATGTAGGGACCTTCCCAATTAGCTCCCAATTTTCCAGTGCATGCATCTCCTTTGGTGATTTCTATTTTCCTTATCACCATATCCCCTTCAAAAAAACTTCTTTTCTTGACCTTCTGATTATGATACTTAGCCATTTTCTATCTGTAGGTTGCCATCTGAACTACTAATTATTCTTGTTTAGCTTCCAGAAGATCTAAGTTTATCTTCAGAGCTTTTTCATTATGTAGCTCGTGAAAGTTCATGACTCAATAGCTTGGGACTTCTAATTCTACAGGTATAACTGCTTTAGTTCTAGAAGTCAGTGAAAAAGGTGTTTTACCTATAAAGGAGTGAGGCGTGGTTCTGTAGGCCTATAGGACGATGTATAGCTCATATGCCCATAAGCCTTTAGCTTGATTGGGCCTCTTTTTTAGGCTTTGAAGGATGGTGTGATTAGTAACTTCTGCCATTCCATTGGTTTATGGATGGGCTACATAAGAGAAATGTAACTTGATATTAAAGTCATCATAAAAACCTCTAAAATCTTCATAATCAAATTATTTTCCACTATCTGTGATTAATGAGGTATTCCAAATTTACAGATAATGCTTTTGTGAAAAAAAGGCTTTGATTTTACCTGTGTGATGGTGGCTAAAGGTTCAGCTTCCACCCATTTGGTGAAATGGTCTATCGCTACCACCAAGAGTTTTCTCTGACCTACGACTATTGGGAAAGGACCTAAGATGTCCATACCCCATTATGCAAAAGGCTAGGCACTGCCTATCGGTCTTTGGTTTGCTACAGGTTAATGCATAACCCTGTTGTAGCTTTGGCATTTGCCACACCTTCTAACCAAATCTTTGGCATCTTTGAGCATTATAGGCAAGAAGTACCCTTACAAAGTTGCTTTTTTTATCAACGAATCTGCAGCTTTATGAGCTCCGCATATGCCTTGATGTATTTCTGTCAACACTAGGTGCCTTCATCTGCAGAGATGCATCTCAACCATGGTTGGTTAAAAGATCTTTTATATAAAATGCCATCAATGAAAGAATAGTTTGTGGATTTACAAATGATTTTCATAGCTTCCTTATCTTCTGTGGGAAGAATACCTTCAAATAGGTATTTGATTATTGGGGTCATCCAGTTATCTCCAACATTTACTATAAGAATTGATTGTTCTTACATACTTGGACGCTAGAGAATTTTTTTTAGAACACCTTGGGAGGTTGTCCATCTAAGGCTGTAATTTTAGCCAAAGTGCTTGTCTCCATGTTATTGGCCCTAGGTATTTATTCCAAGGTCTATTCGCCTTTATCATCTTCTATTTCTTGCAGCAACTGTTCAACTTTTGTTAAATATTTTATCATCTGTGACTCTTTGGCAGTGAAGTTTCCTTTTATGTGGTTAGCCATAAGTTCAGAGTCTGAATGTGTCACCAAATGTTCAGCACGCACTTCTTTAGCTATAGATAGACTTGTAATAAGGGCTTCATATCCTGTAGCATTATTTGTGGCATGAAAATTTAAATGTACCATGTACTCAATTTTTACTCATTTTAGGCCTTGGAGAATGATGCCTGCACCAGCTCCTTTTGCACCTACAGCTCCATCGATATAAAGTTTCCACTCTCTTTTGCTTGTTGCCTACTGCTCCATAACTTCTTTCTGCAGGTTTGACATTTTTGCAATAAAGTCAACTAGGACCTGACCTTTCAATGCTTTTCTTGGCTCATACCCGATGTTAAATTCTCCAAGTCTGATTGCCCATTCTATGAGTCTTCTAGAAGTCTCAGCTTTTTGTAGCACTTTCCTCAGTGGTACATCCGTTCTAACAATAATTATGTATGCTTAAAAGTAAGGTCTAAGCCTTGCTACTGAGATTACGATAGCATATGCTATCTTTTCAATAACTAGGTATCGTTGTTCAGCACCTCTTAATCTTTTGAACACATAGTAAATAGGCATTTGCTCATCATCTTCCTCCCTAACCAACACCAAGGCAACAGTATCATTAGTGGCAAATAAATACAAGTATAAGATTTCACATTGATTAAGTCTGCTCAGTGAAGAAGGAGAGCTGAGGAATTTCTTCAGGTCTTCAAATGCCCGCTGGCATTCATCTATCCATTTGAAGTTCTTCAGATTTTTTAGCGTCTGGAAAAAAGACATGCATCTTTTGGCAGAGCAACTAATGAACCTTCCTAAGGCTGTAATTCTTCCATTTAGCTTTTATACTTCATTGATTATCTTTAGAGGTGTCATGTCGATGATAGCTTGAATCTTTTTTAGATTTACTTCTATGACCATTTGTGACACTATAAAGCCCAAGAACTTGCCTCATTGTACATCGAAGACACATTTCTCCAGGTTTAATTTCATCCCATATTATGAAAGCATATCGAATAGTTGGCTTAAATATTTAGCATGATCTTCCACTTTTAGGCTATTGATGATCATGACATCCATGTAGACTTTCACAAATTTTCCTATCATGTCTTTGAAAATCATGTTCACCAGCCTTTGGTAAGTAGCTCTGGCATTCTTTAAGCCAAAGGGCATGACCTGATAGTAGTATATGCCTCTGTCAGTAATGAAAACTATTTTTTCCTGATACTCCTTACATATTGGGATTTGATGATATCTAGCAGAAGAGTCTACAAAGCCATAGAGTTCATGACTTGTGGTAGAATCAATAAGTTAATCTATATTAGGAAGAGGATAATAATCTTTTAGTTATGCTTTATTTATATCTATGAAATCAATATAGAGTCACCATTTTTTGTTAGGCTTTTTCACAAAAACTACATTGGCCAGCCATTCAAGGTAAAAAATTTCCCTTATGAAACCTACATGCTTTAATTTGTTAATTTCTGCAAATACAACAGCCTGTCTTTCAAGGGAATGCTTTTGTTTCTTCTGAATTACAAGTGTTAGCTATGTATCAACATTTAACTTATGGCTATCAAGTCAGGGCTTATACCTGTAATATCAAATGGTTCCTAGGCAAATGTTGATTCATTTGCTCTCAAGACTTCCTTTATGGAATTTTTCACATGTTCTTGTAGATGTGAGCTAATGAAAAGTTTCTTTCCTGCAGCCAAAAGTGTTAGCTCCTTTTTTTCATCTAAAGGCTCAGTGTTAACTCATTTTGGCACATCTAGAGTCTCCAGTGTTAGGGATTGAGAGGCGTCTTTCAGCATACACAGGTAAACCTCTCTTACAGCCTTCTGGTTTCCTCTGACCACAGCTACTCCTATCTCCGTAGGTATCTTCATGGTCAAGTATCGAATAATTATGCAAGCGCCTATATCATACAAAATTGGCCTGCCAATGATTGCATTATAAGAAAATGGAATGTTAATAACTATAGATTTTGCTCTGAATTTTTCGACATGCTCCTCATCTCCTAACTCCACTATCAGATATGGAGCTCCTTCAATAGGTACCTGCTCGCCTCCTAACCCAATGAGAGGGGTGTATACTTGATAAAGCTTGTTAGGACATAAACCTAAAGCTACATACACTTCAAATGTTAGTAAATTAATTGCACTTCCATCAGCAACTAACATTCTTTTTAAGACAAAGTTTTTTACCATACCTTCCACTACCAAGGCATTTGTGTGTGGAGAGATTACCTTATTTCCATCTTCTAAGGTAAATATGATAGGTGTTACAGGCTGCAGCCTATTGAGTCCTACATATATCACTTTGCCACTATGTCTTTTTCACTTGGCTGTAACATCTTTCAAGGAAGATCCTCCTGCAATAATATTTATGACTCCTGCAGGTTTTGTTTCTATCCCTTTGTGAGTACCTCTATCTGTAGCCTTATCAGGTATTTTTTACCTGTCATCTCTGGCCTTTGAATAAATAAATTTATTCAAAGATCCTCTCTATACCAATCGCTCTATTTCCTCTTTCAATTGCCTGTATTCTTCAGTATCATGCCCCACATCTCTATGAAACTTACAGTATTTGTCTCAGTCTCATCTTTCTGTGGTATAGTGACTCATTTATTTTGGCCAACGGATATTATCTTTAAATTTTTTAACCCACATCAATACTTCTGCTCTGGAAGCATTGAGCGACGTATAGCTGCCATGTTGATACAGGTTTCTCCTATCATCACGATGCCTTCCTCTATCTTCTCAGTTCTTACGACCTTCTTCTTCCCTCAGTCCTTTCTTATTAAACCAATGTTGTGGCCTTGAAGATTGCCATGCTTTATGCAGCCTTATGAACTTTTGGGCTTTGCTCATTAACTCTGTAAAAGTATTAGAAAGGTCAATATGAAGTGAATTTACCAATTTGCCATACTTGGTTCCATGGTATAAGGCAGTTAAAGCTTCGATATGACTGAGGTTTTTTATCTGCACAACTACTTTGTTAAAGCAGCTGATATAGCTTCGCAAACTCTCTTCTTCCTCCTAGACTACCTTCTATAGGTCTATAGATACTCTCTTAGTAGGAATACTGGTGACAAATCTTGCTTTGAACATGTCGCCAATTAAGAGAATAACTTATTGGATCCCTATTCCAAACGAAAATACCACTCCTGAGCCACGTCTTGTTATGTTGTTGGAAATACTTTGCATAATAAGGCGTCAATCGTTGTGTGAAGGTGCATCACGGTGCAAAATTTAGCCAAATGGCTTCGAGCATTGAGGGTCCATCATAAGATTCTAGCTGTGGGATTTTGAATTTGGATGGAAAAGGAACTTTTACCAATTGTTTGGTCAAAGGTGATGTGTGCACCAGGTCTTGATCCATCTCTTCTAGGGCTAAGGCTCCATATTTTTCATTGCCTCCATTACCTACTTTTCAACCTCAACATTATTAATCTGCATGCACTTTTATTCGGTCTCACTTAGTTCATCCCAGGAGGAATCTTAGCAAGAAATTACCGAGGTTGCCACCCCTTCAAGTGGCATCTTGCCTTTCTGCACCTGCCAAGTGCAGTACTTCAGAACTAGAGATTCTTTTGCTTCTGATGGTGTACCATTAGCAGTAACTGTTGCCTGATCAATTCTTTTCAACAAGGTCATTAAGTCCTGACAAATGGACGTCATTTCATCTTTTTCTACAATAATTTCCAATGCAGATTCTTTTTTATTGTCAGCTTGAGAAGCATCAAAAGGTTGGATGAAGAACTACCCCTGATGGTTGAGTGTCATCGTTGTTTGAATATTCAGCCATGAAATAATAGCATCAAGGAAAAGAGTGAATTTTTTACAATCCACACTCAACGCACCAATGATAAAAGGTGTCTCATTGAGCTCCTATTTTTGTGGGGATAGTATGTGATGATTGGATGATCTATAAGACAAAAAAGGTCAGGTGGGATCTCAATGATCCCACTCCAATGCTTAAGTTAGAAAGATATTTGATGTAAAAGGGGGTTAAATTTATTGGGTTAGATTGGTCACCTCATTGGATTAGGATTCCATATATAAGCTAAGTAGTTATCATTCTTGGAGTGATTTTAAGCCATGTTGAGAAGTGGTTCCGTATTTTATGGAATTTCTATCACTACTGGATGAGTGGAGATCGAGCATGACATATTGGATAGTCGGTGGTTTATATGTTCCCTAGGTTGTATATCACAGATGATGTTGCCTATGGACGATTTTAGGCAATAGCAAACATTCCGCTGATTCCATAAATGTTGACTCAACATATGACTAGGAGTTTGACCTTAGTTTATAGGTGGGGCTTGAATTTTTTATATATTATCAAGAGACTTAATGTATATAAAAACAAAAGTGTAAGGACTTAATGTTTAAAAAATAAAAATACAAGGGTTAAAGTAAAAATTTTAAAAAGTATATTTATTCGTTAGGTAAGTCTCACTCTTATTTAACGGCAAATAAGATTCACTTTCTTACTTACCGTTACAAAAGTCCTTAATATAGTGAGAAATAAAAGTGTAAGGACTCAATTCATGCAAATAAAAATGCAAGGGTAAATTCAGAAAACAATAAAAGTGCAGGGAAAATATGGGTTATTCCCATAAATAATAAATGGGTAGGTACGAAAATACATCTCCCTAAGCTATTATTCCCTGCGAGTGAATAATAAGTGATCATAAGCTAAGGCTGCTCTCTTGGGATCATTCTTCCATTATTGCCATAGGTAAATTGATGGGATGGGAGATCTGCCTATGGCTGGTGATATTTGTGAAACTGGGTCTGATCTAATATTAGAAAATGACAGGAATGTTGTCAATAAAACAATGTGAAACCCTGATACAACCCGGAAGCAGTAAAGAAAAGTACATAACCACTCTATGCCTGTCTTCAAATTTAAGGCTAGTGTTAACTCACAGTCCAGACAAAGTTGGACTTGAAGGTCACATTGATGATAAAAATGGCACGCAAATTCATATTATTGAACCTGGCTAGTAGAGACATCTAGGGGTGTGCAAAAATAGACCGAACCAACCTGGCTAAACCTAAACGACGTCGTTTCCCTAAACCCTACCTATATAAACATCCTAAACTAACCCCAACCTTCATTTCCCCCCTCACCTGCCACCTCCCTTCTTCTTCTCTCTTGTTCTCTCTCAAACCTTCCTTCCTAACCCTAAACGCCCCCCGCTTCGTCCTGTTTTCTTACGTTACACCTTCTCTAGATTCAATGTAGTCATTATCTTCTTTTATTTCTTTAGATCACAGTGAATTCAATGACAAAAACCTTATTGAGTTGCTGAGTTTCTTCGAGTTTTTTGTTGATTTCTTTTCATTTTGTCACTCTTATACTCTAATACATTGAGATCTCATGCTGAAATGTTTTTATAATCATTCATGCGATGAGGACTAAAATGGTAAAGTCTGTTAACTTCTTTTCTTTTTATGGGTTAATCGTATGTTTATATTTTGTTGCATGTTGTTTTTTCATTTAAAATAGTTTGTTTATGGTCTATTTTGAGCTAGATGTCACTGAGTTTGTGTACATCTAAATTTTTTGAAAATCTACAAACAATCTTTGATTTGATTTGAAGAAAAAATTATGTTTTTTAGAAAAGAAATGATTGTTTATGAAATTTTAATACATGCATGTTAATTTTTTTTAATATCAAAGTTTGATTTGTTATGATTTGGTGTTAAATAGAGTCACATAGATTTAAATTGTTAGTGAAAATTTTTTATATTTTTTGCATGTTACTACGATTTAAAAAAAATAGTAGTTATTTTTTTTATACTTTTGTTGGTTTCATTTAAATGTTATATGATTTATGTAATTTTTTGGAATTAAAAGGATTCTGTAAACCTAGATCTAACTTACCAGTGAAAAATTTTTATTTTTTTTTCATGTTAATATGATTTAAGAAAAAGTTATTTTTTTATACTTTTGTTAGTTTCATTTAAATGTTATATGATTTATGTAATTTTTTTGAGTTTAAAAGATTCTGTAAACCTATATCTAATTTATTGGTGAAAAAATTTTATATTTTTTTCTATGTTGCTCCGAATGAAAAAAGAAATTTTTTTTATACTTTTGTTAGTTTCATTTGTTTGTTATATGATTAATTTCTGGTTCATTTTTGTTTATTTCTTTCAATTTTGATGCTTCTAAAAGGGTGGAAGCCATAAAATGGGTGGAAGCAAATTGCTTAATTGTTGAATCACAATTGATATATGATTCATTTTGAGTGAAATAATTAAAAAGGGTGGAAGCAGTCCATTTCTTGGTTTCTATCACTGTAATTCTTGAATCTTAGACTGTGTGGGGCAACTGAATTCAATTACAAAAAAAAAATTAAAGGTAGCAGCTATTGATACTCTTAATATTTTTAAGTTTGTTGATTAAATTATTTTAACTAATTGGTTCATTTTGTTCTCTTAATTATTTTTAAGATGGAACGTGACAGTGGCAGTAATCATGCCATTGTTGTCCCTGAGCCTGTATATGAAATCAATTTAGGGGTGGAAGCAAATCAGGTAATTCCTTAGACACAGAATGCTTCTACAGAGACTAAGAAGCAGCCTGAGCCTGCTAAAAAAAGAAAAGCCCCTGAATCCAAAGAAAAGTGCTGGGAGCATTTCTTGAAAACAAAGGATGAGGCATGGGCCAAGACTGCCAAGTGTAAATATTGTGGTAAGATTTTCTGTGCTGACCCTAAAAAAAATGGCACATCTAGTTTTAAAAATCATTTGCTAAATTGAATGAAAATGCCACAGTCTAAAGACACTAGGCAATCTCTTTTAGCACTTCAACCTACATCTGATGTTGCTGCATCACAATTTGAGCAATTAGGAATATTAGGCACATGGAATTTTGACCAAGATGCAATCCGGAAAGAACTTGCACATATGTTGATTATTGATGAATTGCCTTTCAAATTTGTTAAAGGTGATGGCTTTAGGAATTTAATGTCAGCCTGTTGCCCTAGGTTTAAAATTTCATCTAGATGGACATTGTCTATAGACTGTTACTTCATCTATCTTGATAAGTTGTTGAAGCTCAAAGCTTTTTTATATAGTCAGTCACATAGAATCAATATTACACCTGATTCATGGACTTCCATTCAAAGACTAAATTATATGTGTGTTACTGCCCATTTCATAGACATAGAATGGAAGTTGTAAAAATTAATAATCTCTTTTGTGTCTGTTACTTCCCATAGGGGAGAATACATTGCTAAGGCCTTTGAAAATTGCTCGCTTGATTGGGGCTTGAAATATGTTTTCTCTATGACTATTGATAATGCTTCTTTGAATAATACTGTAATTAATTATTTTAAAAATAAGCTTTTGTCTTGGGGTACTTGCTCTGCTGTTAGATTAAAATTCCCATATATAAGGTGTATTGCTCATATTTTGAATCTTGTTGTTAATGATAACTTGAAAGAAGTCTCTATGTCAATGAAAAATATTAGAGAAATTGTTAGGTATATAAGAAATTCATCTCTTAGACTTAGAAAATTTAAAGAAATTTCTGATTTTGTTAGGATTTCATGTCAGTGTGCTTTGTCTCTGAATGTTCCAACTCGATGGAACTCCACTTATCTTATGCTAAAAACTACTTATTTTTATGAAAGAGCTTTTGATAAATTTGAGGAACAAGAGAGTTCTTTCAGGGTAGACTTAAAGGATGATGTCCCTGACTTCCTTGATTGGCAGTATGCCAAGCAAATGGTTGATATGTTGAAGCTATTTTATGAAATGACTCTGAGAATTTTTGGTTCTCTCTATGTGACTTCTAATTATTTTTTCAATGAAATCTCTAGCTTGCACTACATGCTAAATGACTACCAATCTTCTACTAATCTGACTGTTGTTTCCATGGGGCAATCAATGAAATCAAAATTTGATAAATATTGGGTTGACCCTGAGAAAATGAACACCCTTATTTTCCTGGCCAATATTCTTGACCCTTATGACAAGCTTGAGTATATGGATTTCTCACTCAAGCAGATGTATGGTGAACATACTAGCCTAATCTTGTTTAGCATTATCCAATATAATTTGCATCTGCCATTTAATGATTATATGAAGCTCGATGGTTCTAATTCTAATAGAAGCCAATCTATCCCCTCTTCTCCTTCTAATGTTTCTATTCCTAATGTTGGGAAATCTATGTAACTTTTAAAAGCTAAGTTTAGATGGCATAAATTAGAATCTAGTGGAAGCTTTGGCAATAAGAAGTTTGAATTAGAAATTTATCTATCTGAGAATATTGTGGATGACAGAGATTCATTTGATGTTCTACATTGGTGGAAATTAAATTCTGAAAGGTTTCTCATCTTTTCTCTTATGGCACATGATGTGTTTGTTGTCCCTATTTCAATTGTTGCCTCTAAAATTGCTTTTAGCATTGATGGTTGTGTTCTGGATCAATTTAGGAGTTCTTTGACTCCTAAGATTATGAAGGCATTAATATGCACTAATGATTGGCCAAGAATGTCTAAAACTCAAATTAATGTTGAGGAGGCTATTGATGAATATGAAACTTTTAAGAAAGGTAATATTCTCTTTAAATTTTTATTTCTGTTTTAATATTATAATATTTTTCTATAAATGCTACTGATATTTTTCTTTATTTTTTACAGAGCTACCTGAACCCACAACTATTGGCACTTCAACTGCCGTCTAATTACATTAATCTAACAATGCTCAGTAAATTTTATTGTTTGATTCAATTAACTTCATTTTTTTGCTATGATCTGTCTGACTGCTTTAATTGCTTACTTGTTACTTGGTCGCCTGCTTGTCCCTACTTTCTGTTATTGACTGTGTTGCGCTTTTTGTGCCTATGCACACTTTATCACCAACCTAATGTGCCTCTGTCTATTTATTGAGGTGCATGTGTTGTTGCTTAACCTGATGTGCCTCTATTTTTATCTTGAGGTGCCTATGTTGTTGAACAACCTGATGTGCCACTATCTTTATCTTGAGGTGCCTGTGTTGTTGATTCGGGTGCCTGTGTTGTTGATTCGAGTGCTTGTGTGCAACTTTTTTGAGGCGACAATGATGCTTCCACCCTCATGTGATCTTATATACCAGTGTGCTTGCTTAAGTTTCTTTAATGGCTTAGTTTTTATTAGCTATCAAAAATGTGGCTGCATACTTGGTTTGACTTATACATGCTTATTCCGAGTCTCATTTCAATTTTTGCATTTTATTTGTTGTTTTCCATTCTGAATTTGTTTGTTTTTATTTGTCTTGCAGGTTGCAGCAAGAGAACCAATCTTAAAGCGAAAAAACACAAGTGGAACTTCAACATGATGCTATTGCCTGCATATTTTTTTTGTAAAGTGCATAGCATATTAATTTTTTGTATACTGTCTGCATGGTTTTTTTTGTATATTGCAAACTTCTTTTGTATAATTGTATAGCTATAGGCCATTCTTTTTGTTAGCTTATTTTTTTGGTAAATCACATATTTAGGCCTTTAATGGTTTGTTGGCCAAAATTATGTTATTTTATGTATTTGTATTATAGTTTTAAGGTTTAAAATTAATGAATTCATATTGTTAAACATTTTAATTAATGAATTTTTAGTATTTACTTTTATATATTAGCATTGGGTTTTCAATTTTTAAACCCAGTCCATTAAAGCCCAAATTGATCTAAACTGATCTATCGAACCGAATTAACCGAATATCTTCGGCAACCGACCGAGGAGGTTTTCACACTCCATTCGGTTCGGTTCGATTCGGTCTGTAAATTCCCCTCTTATCAGTTTCAACCGTTGTATAACCGAACCGACCGTTGTTCAGCCCTTAGATTTAATTTTCACAAGGGTAATTATCATTTAACACTATTTTATATTAAAAAAATAAGTATGAATGATTAAATCATATAAATAGTTGACAAAATTTTACAAATTTTTATTAATTAGAGATTTAATGTATATAAAAATAAAAACGTAAAGACTAAATGTTTAAAAAATAAAAGTACAGTAGTTAAAGTAAAAAATTTTAAAAAATATATATTTATTCGTTAGATAGTATCACTCTCATTTAATGGCAAGTGAGATTCATTTTTTCACTCACCGTTACAAAATTCCTTAATGTGCTGAAAAATAAAAGTGTAAGGACTCAATTCATACAAATAAAAGTGCAAGGGCAAATCCAGAAAACAATAAAAGTGTGGGGAGAAAATGTAGATTATTCCCATAAATAATAAATGGGAAGGTACGAAAATACGTCTTCCTAAGCTATTATTGCCTGCGAGTGAATAAAGCTAAGGCTGCTCTCATGGGATCATTCTTCCGTTATTGGCACAGGTAAAGTGATGGGATGGGAGATCTGGCAGTGGCTGGTGATATTTGTGAAACTGGGTCTGATTTATTATTAGAAAATGACAGGAATGTAGTCAGGAAAACAATGTGAAACCCTGATACAACCTGGAAGCACTAAAGAAAAGTACATAACCACGCTACGCCTGTCTTCAAATTTAAGGCTAGTGTTAACTCACAGTCCAGACAAAGTTGGACCTGAAGGCCACATTGATGATAAAAATGGCACGCAAAATTTATATTATTGGACTTGGCTGGTGGAGACATCTAGTGTTACGATGTTAGCCATGTCTCTGGACAAAGTTGGACCCCAAGGACATATTGGTGATAATGATGGCATGGTAGATTTATACTGTTGAGTCTGGCGGATGGAGCATCACAGACACAGCAAGGCTCAAATGATAGAGAAGCTGAAGACAAGACAAATCCAAAATTCTTGAGTTATTTTTCTCGCAGTATTTGAAAATCAACCAAACCAAGTCACTGTAATGGACTAAGGCAAACAAGTATATTCAAGATTTAAGATGAGAATGATGCTCTCCTACTAAACATTCAATTCAAGATTCAAAAGCTACCTCTTGTTACCTGGTGTGGTGCCTAACAACATGAGAAAATGCTGATGCTTTCTAAAGTGAAGCAATCATTAACGTAAGGAACCAGGGAGCAATAATGATCAGCAAACTTTTTACATATTTCTTGCCAGTTCAAGAATTCTCGGATACAAAATGCTCCAATAGCCAAATGTAGTGTGTGAAATTGTCAGCAGAGTTTGCAAATTGCTGATTTCTCATACAAAGATTTACAACAGCCCTTCCAAGATTATCTAAAACAACAGAGAGACATAAAGACGGTAGAAGAATGCTCCTGCATTTAGTAATTCAGAAAGCAGTAAAACGGTGCAGTTGACTCTTGCCGAAAAAAATCATTTGTAGGATATAGCAGAAGGCTTCACTGTTAAGATATAATAACTAAATGAATAAACAAGGAATCAACTCCGCATATCAGATTCTAGGGGTCAGTTTCAAGTGACACAAGTATGCACTTCATCAGGAATTTAGTAAGCAGGTCCAGGTGGTTTCATTCATAAAGTTACTATTAGTGATTTCAAGAATGATATCATCAATTCTACCTTATTGAAGATAAGAGGTTTAAGCAAGATGGAAGGTGAATTCTTATAATACTTTGATCATCCATTGAATAAAAAAGAATACAGGATACAGCACCATGAATATGGAAAATCAATTAAACCACTGAGACAGGAAGCCAGGCTTATTTCTTTGCCAAGTCAGTGAACAAAAGATAATAATTCCAATACATTGAATATCTTGTAACCGTGTGAAAAAACATGGGCAGCTGAAACCCGGATGAATTTTAAATCAAGACAACGAGAGAATCTTACGGTGCCTTACATGAAACTTTTGATGGAATAATTAGCACCCATCATTGAACTATAGTACAAGCTAAATATACTATGGATAAAAAATTGGGGTAAAACAACAGAGTAATGTGATAAGAAATAACCTTAGTACGTTTACTCGGCACTTTTCCAAAGAGCAATCTACATCAGGGCTGGACGACAACAAATTTCTGCTTGCCAAAAATGTGCAGAAGTCTGAACTCTTATCTTCCTCGAGGATTTACTAGCTGCGAAAACACAGCACTGGTTGCAGCATCTTCACCATCATCATCTGTTCCAGAGTTCCCTCCATCAACTATGCTTACACTGTTATCAAATGGTTCAAGAGGTGTCAACGGAATGCCTGGGATGTGGTTTGTACTGTTATCTTCAGGTTCCGTGAGTGCAGATGAGGTCTCCTCAAGCTGAAGAGCATATTCAAGATTCCACAAGACATCTCCCATTGATGGTCTATCAACTCCATGCTCAGCAAGACATTTCTCAGCAGTCTCACCAAACTTTTTTAGAGAAGCTGGATTCACCTTTCCTTTAAGATTGGAATCCATGATTTGGTCCAACATGCCCTTCTTCTGCCAGGTCATTGCCCATTCTGCGATATTTACTTGCTCCCTTGGGAGAACAGGATTCAAAGCTGGCCTAGTACAGAGAACTTCCATTAGAACCACCCCAAATGAATATACATCTGATTTCTCTGTGAGTTGTTGCCTCCGGAAGTACTCAGGATCAAGGTAACCAAAGCTACCCTTAACTGCAGTACTCACATGGGTCTGATCAAGAGCTGGGCCAGTTTTTGAGAGACCAAAATCAGCAACTTTGGCCACAAAATTCTCATCCAGGAGAATGTTTGTTGTCTTGACATCTCGGTGAATGATGCTTTGAGCAGCACCTGTGTGAAGATAGTGGAGCCCCCTTGCAGCCCCAATACATATTTCAAGGCGTTGCTTCCATGTTAAAGGCGGTAGATCCGTTCCATAGAGATGACTCCTTAGAGGTCCATTAGCCATGTACTCATAAACAAGGACCATTTCTGACCGTTCATCACAATAGCCAATAAGAGAGACAAGGTGGCGATGGCGGAGCTTTGATAACATTTCAATCTCAGTACGGAATTCAGCAAGACCTTGTTCTGATCTGGGGTTTCCTCTTTTTACAGCCACTCTAGTCCCATCTTCAAGGGTTCCTTTGTAGACCCTGCCAAAACCACCAACCCCAAGAAGTAAGTTCTCATCAAACTTGTTGGTC
>CATIWM010058556.1:0-11814 GCA_949671775.1 Mallotus repandus
AAAAATAAAATAAAATTATGAAATAAATGAATAAAAAAATATAAAACTACATTCAAATATACAATTTAATCCATGGCATTCCATGGATCTTCATGTATCTTGTTCACCACCACGGATTCAAACCACCCATCCAAAATCATAAACACAAAAAAGAAATAAAGATTAGTAAATAAAAATAAAAATAAAATCAAATGAAATTAAAATTAAATAGAATAAAAAAGATCAAATAAATAAAAAAGAAAGAGTAGAAAGAACTGATTTGATGGATGCAGTATTGATTCCCCTCCGAAGGTGATCACCATTAATGAAAGCCTGTGGCTTTGGTTGTGTTTGTCTGTGATTTTGATTTATTTGGATTTGATTCACGGCTAAAACTTGAAAAAAGTACGTAAAGAATAAAGAAAAATGGGTGCCTTTTGGTTGACGGCTAAGAATCAGAAAGAGGTGGAGAGAAAAGAAAAAGAAAAAAAACCTCCCCTCTACGTGAAAGAAAATCACGTATTTATAAAGACACCATCCTGTAATCCTAAATTGGTTACAGGATAAAAATTAAATAAATTATTTTATTATTTATCTAAAAGAAAAATAAATAAATTTTATCTACACATTTATCTAATAAAATAAAAATAATTATCAAAATAGCCTAATCAAAATCTAATAATAAATAATAAATAAAATAAAATAAATAAATAAATAAATTTTTGAAAAAAAAAAAGAAGTCGGAAAAAACACATTTCCGACCGGAAATGTAACAAAAAAAAAACGCAAACGAAAAGATGTAAAAATGGGAAGAGTGGCCATTCCTCTTACCTTGGCCGAATAAATTTATTTGGCCGAAGTTGGCCAAAAGGCCAACTTCGGCCCACTTTTTTTTTTTTTTTTAAAACTTAATTTTTAATTTTTTTTTTGAAAATCTATATTAAGAAAAAAATTTAATAACAACAATAATTAAAATAAAAATAATAGTTCCTAAAAATAATTTACAATTTAGTTTAAAACCAATAAATCTAATTTCACAGTCTATTTTCATCATCGGGTCCTCTGTCGCATCCATGCTCTAGTTATCCCGAAATTGGGTGCTTACACATGGCCGCCAACATCTCCTTCTCTGTAGTAGCATAATTCAGCTGTATATCAGTCAATGTCTGACTTGCATAATAATCACATGCAATTTATTCTCCTTTCTTTGGCCTAGCATAGATCATATTGCGTGATCACTAGCATCACACATCAACTCGAATGGTAAACTTCAATCTGATGCCATCACTATAGGGGCTGAAATAAGGGCTTCCTTTAACCTATCAAAAGCCAATTTATAATCATCAATAAAGTCAAAAGGTGAATCTTTTTCAAGTAACTTACAAAGGGGTTTAGAGATTTTTGAAAAATCCTTGATGAATTGCCTATAGAAGCCTGCATGTCCAAAAAAACTTCTAACACCCTTCACATTTATAGGATACTGCAACTTCTTAATTGCCTCCACCTATGCTTTGTGTTCAGTGCCTCGAGCTGAAATTATATGTCCAAGAATAATTCCTTTATCTACCATGAAATGACACTTTTCCCAATTCAACACCAAGTTTATTTTCTTATAGTGTGCAAGGACTTGCTCTAAGTTGTTTAAACATCCTTCAAATGAGTTTCTAAGTTGCATCAAGAAGCTTGACTACTTTGTTCTTTATCACTTCTTGTATGTTTAGGTTAAGCCTCCTCTATATTTCAATGGTTGGCTTGTGCCCGTCCTCCATTAAGATCTTGTGCATGCAATAAGAAGGACTTATTCCCCTAATGTCTGAAATCTATCAACCAATTACCTTTATTCTCTTCTTCAGCATTTTCACTAATAAATCCTTTTGAGCTTTGTTCAGTTTAGAGGATATATAGTGTTTGATCTTCCCCTAGAAAAGTGTACCTTAAATATAAGGGTAAAGGTTTCAAGTCTAGCTTTGGTGGTTTTATAATTGAGGGTAGTGTGGGTTTAGCATTTGGTAATTGTATGTGTGGTATGTAGGGTTGGTGTTTGAGGCGTACTTCATCTTGAGAGGATTATACCCGGAAAAACTTCTCAATATTCTCAATCTCCACTGACTTTGGCAACATCCTTCGTTGGACTTCACTCACACATTCATCAATACAAAAATCCTCATCATAAGGGTACTTCATACTTTGATAGACATTAAACTTACAACTTTCATCCCCTACTCTCAATGTGAGAGTTCCATCATACACATCAATGATCGCTCTTGTAGGGTAGAGAAAAGGCATACCAAGGATCAATTGAACCTCCTCATCCTCTTTAAAGTTAAGGATACAAAATCAACTGGAAAAATAAACTTCCCAGCCCTTACTAGCACATAAACTTCCCAGCCCTTACTAGCACATCTTCCATTATACCTTATGGTTCCTTCACTGTCCTATTTACAAGTTATAATATGATATTTGTGGGTTTTGCTTCTTCTAGCCTTAATTTCTTGTAAATAGAAAAAGACATAAGATTAATTGAAGCTCTTAAATCACATAAAGCTCTTTGAAAATTTAAATTTTCAATAGAACATAGAATAATGAGACTCCCTAGATATTTCCTTTTTAAAAGAAGTTTATTCGAGATTATTGCACTACAGTCCTTTGTGAGTGTGATTGTCTTATACTTTTATAACTTCTATTTTTTTAGAAATCATCTCCTTCAGAAACTTGGCATACCTTGGCATCTAAGAAAGACATTCCATAAGAGGCATATTAATATGGAGTGCCTTAAACCTCTCTAAAAATTTTGCGTATTGATGGTCATGCTCCTATTTCTTTAACCTTTAGGGTTAAGGAACTAGAGGTTTATAAGGCTTCACCAGTGGTGGTGTTGATTTCACAATAATCTGCTCCTTATTTTTGTCCTCTTCTCCTTGTTCCTTCTCTTCTTGCACTTCAACCCATTCATCTTCTTATTCTTTCTCCTCTTCCTTCTTCTTTTCTTTCTTATATTCCACAATTACTTTAGAGGGTTGAATTTCTGTTCCACTTCTTAAGGTAATAGCCTTCAACTGTTCCTTTGGATTCTTTTCAGTATTGCTTGGCAATAAACCCTGATTCCTCATTGACAAAGAGTTTTCCAATTGCCCCATTTGCACCTCTAAATTATGGATAAAAGAAGAATGATTCTTGAACATGAGCTGAGTGTCCTGGTACATCTGTTCAAATCTGCCTTCCAACCTCTTTGTGGCCTTATTTTGTTGGGTCATTTTTATAGACATCACATCCATGAACTTCTCCAACCTACTCTCTAAATAACTCCTTGAAGATGAACCTTTTTTATGCTAAAAATTAGGTTGGTGGTGTTGTGCATTCTACCCTCCAAAACCTGGTGGTGCTTGTGGCCTCCATTGGTTATTTCTTTGATTGCTCTAGGAGAAATTAGGATGATTTCTCCAACTTGGATTGTAAGTGTTGATATACACTTAGTTCTACTACCCTTTGAAGTTGTTCATATAGTTCACATTCTTTATTGACAGTCCTTGTATCAGTTGACACTCAATAGTTAGATGACCACCCTAGCATAATTCACAAGATGAAGACAAGTTAAATGTAGATACATCATTAACACTCATCTTTTCCATTCTCTTGGATAGAGCATCCAACTTTGTATTTAGCATTGTCAAGCTATCAACTTCAATTAACCCCCCCCCCCCCTCTCTTTGGAATAGCCCTCTCATTAGACTAGAGGCTTTGGGTGTTAGCCATCACTTCAAAAAGTTCCAAGGCATTTCAGGAGTCTTTGACATGATGGTTCCTTTGGCTGAGGCATCAATGTTCACTCTAACTGCTAGATTGACTCCTTTATAGAAAGACTATACCAAATCCTATGAAGGAATCAACTATGGTGGACACTGTCTTTGAAGATCCTTGAACCTATCCTAGCATTCATAGAAGCTCTCATATTCTCTACAGTAAAAAGAGTCGATCTCATTTCTGATTTTGAGTACTTTAGTTGGTGGAAACTACTTGTTAAAGAAAGTTATGTAAAGCTCTTGCCATGTGCTTATAGAGTTAGGTGACAAGCTTGTAAACCACCTCTTGGCTCTATCCATTAAAGAAAATAGAAAGAGGATCATCCAGATTGCTTCAAGTTGCACTCCATTCATCTTAAAGGTTGAGTAATATTCCAAAAATCAGGTCATATGACCAATTGGATCCTCATGTGGTAATATACTAAACTGTGAATTCTGGATCATCTTGATCATAACAGGCTTGATCTCAAAGTTATTTGTTGCAACTGCTGGCCTCATAATCGAATTTTGATCACCTTGAACATTGGGACTCACAAACTCCCTCATAGTTCTCTTGCCATTTTTCCCATTTTATCTATTTTGCCCATTTTGCGCTACATATTCTTTTGTAGGCAGGTCTCTTACTTTTTCCCCTTCATTCATTCCATTTCTACTCTATCTCCTCCTTCTATGAATAGTTCTTTCAAGCTCTAAATCAAGTGGCATTAACTGGGCTCTTTGTCTTATTGCACCACGTGTTGTGCGCATACACTAACACAAGTTCTTGTAAAAACCAACAATCACTGCATAAACTAAAAGAGAGTCTAAATTAAACAACATAAAATTCTTAACTATATCAGTTTTAGCAATCCCCGACAACGGCACCAAAACTTGATTGTGGTTTTCGCAAGCGTACAGAATCGTGCAAGTAGTAAATAAATACCGTCCCATCGAGATTGCAAAATGAGTATTATAATACTAATTGTGCTTGTTTGTTTAAACAACGAAAAATGGTGTTTTGAATTTAACTAAAACTAAACAAAGAAAATATAAATTAATTAATAATTAATTTAAAGAGCTAGGGTTCTTATTACCAATTCAACTGTTTCTTAAGATCAATTAGTGCCTAAGCCATGCCTAACCTTAATCCAATTTAAAGGCTTCTAATGAATCCTAGGTTTTCCTCTCAGATAAGCCCATAATTAACCAAGTAGATTAACATCTTAGATTTATAGATTTATAGCTCTTACTTACTAAGTGTTCTTTAACCCGGTTTTAAGCTCCAACCCTTAACCAATATTAGTTGCTTTAATGTCTCTCAACTAAGAAAGCATTTAATAGGTTATTGTTTGAATCCAATGGAAACTATTTCTTAATAAAGTTTCATTGTGTAAATTCCATCAAAATGTGATCAATCCTATGAAGACATTAAGTTCAATAACAACCAATGAATTTAGATTAGTGGCTTAGGTTAAATTGTAATATTCTCATGGTTAAATTGAAATAAGAACCCTAACAAAGAACTTAGCTACTCATGTTGATGATGAGAGACAAAGAAGAAGAATAGAAGAAAATAAACATCATCATTAATCCAAATAGAAGTGAATAACAAATATTTAGAAAAAACCCCCTTAGCAATAGAAGGCATATTGTTCTTCAATCCTTATGCTAAATCTCCAAAACCAACATGAGCAAGAACTCATCTTTGTTCTCTCTAAACAAAAAATTGATAAAAAGGAAAAAAATGTAATGTAAAAAAATAGAAAAATGACATAATGTTTTGTTTCTAGAGGCTACACACACATAAAACCCTAGCCTCCAGCCTCTTGATTGTTTCCTTTCAAAATCTCAATCGAATCCCCCAAAATTAGCAATTAAAATTAAAATCCAAATTTGCTATCAGCAGGGCGCATGACCATGTGTGTTGAGGCGCACGGCCATGTGCTAGTCCTCTCCATGATTCACTAAAATCATCCTTTAATGCTCCATTGTATGCTTCCTTTACTATTCTTTGAATAACTACATGCACAAAAGTAACCAAAAATACTAAAAATAAACACACACAAAAATCATGCACAAATACACTTAAACAAAAGAAAAACTAAATAAAAGAATACAAATGCAACTAAAATGACACTTAATCCTAACACATTGAGTGCTCAAAATAATGCATTTCTCACACTTATCAGGTAATTCTTAAAATATTTGTCGAATGGTTAGTGTGCCCTTAGGTTTAAATGAGTACCTATTAGGCTAATATGTTTATTGCACATGTATATCCAAGCATAGCTAGAACATGTTCACAATAAGATAGGATTGGAGAAAAATGATTTGTAGCTATCTTCAAATGGTTTTGGTTCACACTTTGATTGAGTTGAGTTATAGGATATATCTTTTCTTTCAGTTGGCAAGTAGCATCAATTTCCAAGGTTCTTTTGTAGATGTCACCAACATTTTCTCATTTTGTTTTGAGTTCTAGGTATATTATGTGAAAATATAATCAGACTCAAAAGAATTTGTGACGTTGAGCTAGGACAACCTTATAATACAAGTTCAATTTACCAGTCCAATCAAAACCTCAATTAGTCAACATGTATTATCTATATATACTTTTGTTCATGAATTTCATTACTATGTAAAGATCAGTTTGCTCTTCATTTTTTTTAATGTCCATGTCACTTTTTGTAAATTTTCTCTTCTATATTGGTTTTATTCCATGCATGCATTATTGATTACAACCAGTGAGAAATGTGTTGCTTTTGTTGGATCTATACTTATTAGTTGGATTGTGGATGGAGTTAGAAAACACAAAGCTTTTTAGTTGTGTGCTTTACCGATAATAAGTATGGATTCGAGTCAACGGTGCCCTATTAGTAATGACAAGTGTTTCTTATAGTGGCTTGTTAAGATTGGTGGCATCTTTATTTTCTTAATAAATGATATATTGTTTTATAAGAGTTTCTAATGATTGGTGCTACTTTTGCGTGGTGTATATACTTTCTGAACAAAAGCGACTTATGGCAGCTATGTATAATAATAATTGAGTTTTATAACTATCAATGCATGTAATTAAAAGTAGAATTAAATTCATTATAATATATGTTGATTACCGAATGGAAACAAAATTAATATTTGATGACCACATATGCATTTCATTATGTATAAAATTAAGGAAGGTGGATGATGATGTGACAAATATTTATAGAATATTATTCTTATGTTTGTTTAAAAAACTATAGTTAGATATTTGTTATGTAGAGAAAATAATTGTGAATTAAATTGTACTTTATATTATGCGCATTGTGCTGTAAAATAGTAATTTGTATTGTATATTTTATATAAGATATTTGTAATATTATTATCATATTGGTAATAAAGATTATTGAACTTTATAAATATCAGTATATATGATTGAAGAAGAATTAAATTCATTGTAAGATATGTTGATTATTGAATTGAAACAAAATCAATATTTGATTACTATATGCACATGTAATTGTTTATTAATTTAGGTGAGGTGGATGATGATGTGATTATTTATAGAATATTATTCCTATGGTAAAAAAGCTATGGTTTGATTTTTGTCATTTAGAGATAAATTAATGGACATTGTACTGCATATAAGATATTTGCATTATATATTAGTACAATATTGGTTATAAAAATAAATAAATTTTAGGATAGTTATCATAAATAAACCAAAAACTAAAAAACATTTAAAATACTATTGACTTTTAGGTGAGGTGGGTAATAAGGGGTGCAACTTTTATCAACTCATCAACCTTCATCAACCTCAACAAGTTATATATACTTATCACCCTCAGCAGTCTATATCAACCTCAACAACCTATATACACTCATATACACCTTCCTCATCAATCCATATACACTTTTTTATTATTTTTTCAATTCTACATATAAGTTATTTGCAATATATATTAGTATAGTATTGGTTATAAAGAAAACTAAATTTTGTGAATATCAATATATATAATTGAAAAGAATAATTAATTTCATTGTAAGATATGCTAAATACCAAATTCAAACAAAATCAATGCTTGATGACTACATGTGTATTCATTTCTTTATTAATTTAGGTGAAGTAGATGATTTAGCGTATATTTTTAAAATATTCTCCTTCTACTTGTTTAAAAAAACTATAGTTTTTTTTGTTGCTTAAAGAAGAATAGTTTATATGAATTAAATTGTCTTCAAATGATGAGCATTGTGCTGCAAAATAGTCATTTATACTTCATATAAAGTATTTTATATTGTTATTCTAATGTTGTTTATAAAAAATGATTGAATTTTATAAATATCAATGTAGCAATTGAGAAGAATAATTAAATCTATTAAATATTTGTTATTCAAAAAATAATAATTAACGTGAATTAAGTTATACTTCAAATGATGAAAATTATACTATAAAATAGTCACTTGTACTGCATATAAAGCATTTTTATTGCTATTACAATATTGCTTTTAAAAATAATTGAATTTTATAAATATCAATGTATGCAATTGAAAAAGAAAAATTAATTCTATTGTAATATGTGTTGAGTACCCAAATTAAAATAAAATCAATGCTTGATGACTACGTGAACATTTTAGGTGAGGTGACTAATGAAGGGTGTAACCAAACCAAGCCAAACTCTGCCAACTCTGGGGCTCGACTAGAAAAATATATGGAACTTTAGCTTGTTCCATTTTTGAAAGTAAGGCTCGAGCTCGCTTATTTATGGTTCATTTGCGAGCTCATTTGTGAGCTTAATAAGAAGTTCAAAATTAAAATAGAATAATTTAATACAACAGTCCATCTAAACTAACTAAAAATTGTAACGGACAACAAAGAAATAAAAAATATATATTACAAGAATACTTAAAAATTCAAAATACATAACAATTTCAAAATAATGTCCTTAAAATCTTATTCTTAATCTTGTAACAACCTCTTGATCTTGAAAAAAATGAAAATATCAAGATGCAACTTATTTTTTTTTTTTACAAAATCAAAAGGAAAAATAAATTTTCATATTAGCATAACACATAAACACAATATAAACACACAAACATGACACATAAACACAGTATATAAAGTATTAGGTAACACTTGAAATTCGTAGTCGTGGATTTGAAATATATATTCTCCTCCTCTCCCTTAATCGCACTAAAATTGTTGCAATTACAAAAAAAGAGCAAAATTAGGACCAAATGATAAACAAATGAAATGGTTTTATTCCAGTATTTGGCGTTGAAATAGTTTCCAATACCACCCATTTCCCACATTCATATCCCCAGCATTCTCCATCTCAAACCTTACTACTGCTATTCAGATCCTTAGTCTAAAGTTGCAAATATCTATGGCTTATCCATTTTTAAGAATCTAAGGATATTCTTTGTTTCATCATTGAGCAACTACAAGCCGTATCAGTAACTTTACTAACATTATAAACTGCTACGTTCATGGTGTTGATAAGCTTAATTGAGGCATAGACAAAATATTTACAAAGGTTGAAGGAAAGGTAATTAATCCTTAAATGCACCCAAACAAAAATCTTAAAGTGATCGCAGCCACGGAATGTGCCCAACCATCTGAAGCAAAAAGAAAAAAAATTTGGCCTCCTCTTAGTTCTTTTTTTTTTAAAACCACTTATTCCAATCCCATTCTTATTTGAAAGAAGGTTTTCCATTCATATATATTGAAATTTCAAAAAGCAACAATATGTATTTTTTCTGGAGGAATAAAGAAAATTAAAAATAATAAAAAAATATAATAATATCCTCAAAAAATTATCATTTGGGAGTGAAACTATGCATTCCAACAAAAAAAATTATTATAAGATGTTTAATATAGAGGTGTTGTATTTATACTTCCACAAGAAAATGCACAGGTGTTATATTTACCAGGGGAAACCTAATAATAAAATGCCTAAAGCCACACTAAGTGTGATAATCTAGTGCAGGAATGAAGTTAGCACGTAGAGAAAATGACTGAGTTGTAATAAAAACTGAAAATATGTATCAAGAAGAATGAAATTAGTAATGCATTGCAATGCAACAATGAGCATGTTTTGGGGACCAATATTTGTGTAATTTATCAGAAAAGTGATAAGAAAATCAATTACAACTCGAAACATATCACATGCTATTTCTGGCAATGAATACTGCAGTCCATTATCAGAGAACACTACTGATCAGATTGCACAAAATCATGAACTGAAGGATGGTTTCTTAAATTCACAAAAAATAATTTTACAAATTAAGAAAAATAAAAACAAAAATGCTCCACAAGCATTAGCAATACCATCAGAAATATAAATACAGTAAAAGACAGCAACATATAAACCATCAAAAAAAGAAAAAACAATTATTACAAGATGCTTAATGTGTAACAAATCATCACTTTTGACTTCACTAAACGCTTCACATAAAGCAAATTTTAGAGATGATGTCAATAAGTCAATTAGATTGTGGGATCAAAGCTACTTAGCACATTCTTTCACTCAAACATGGTACAGCATAGATGTGCCACAGTTAACTATTGCGGAAAGCAATAATAGACCAATTGTCGTAGAAGTCGCAGGAAATGGTCATAGCCTCTCAGTGCCACTGTGCTGCTCTAATTCACAATAAGGATTAAGCCCTCTAGCATGCATGAGAAATAGGTTATGAATAATGGAAAACATGTTGCGCTTTTGTTTGCAAGTTGAGGAAATTATGACAACTTTGATGCTTCCATTCAACATGGACTGATAAAATTAAGCAATATTTAGTAAAAATGGAGTTAAAAAAGGAAGTAGTTTATATACCATTTCCATACCAAGTTTTCTATAGTGCTTAAAAGCTTCAGGAGTAATGAATTAAGACACTAGCATGTGGCGCTTCGATGGTTTCATATACTGGCTAATAGTTAAATCATCAACACCTACTACTCTCACCTTCTCCATTATTTTTTATTAGAAATTTAAATTATGAAAGAATATAATAATATCCTCAAAAAATTATCATTTTTTTATCAGGCCAAAAAATGATCACTTTGCAAGTTGCAAATTAATGAGTGTATACAATAAGAAGCAGCAAAAATAGAGCATAATCAAATACAATAAAACAACAATAAGCAGCAAATACACAAAATCGCGCACGAACAAAAGCAGAACATTAAAAAAGACCTAAGAATCTGATTCAGAGGAAGACTAAAAGCAACTAATTTAGAGCATAGAGGAGCGAAAGGTGGAAGAAGAAAGAAAGGAGAAGAGGAAATCAAATACAATAGGAGGAAGATCAACGGAAGGCGGTGATAGTTACGATTGCTTATGAAGTAATGATCCAAGAGGTGATTGTGATGAACAGAGAGATGAGTTGATGGGAATGATTTACGGAGAGATAAGGTGATGGTGATGGACGACATTATGATGATGGTGGGAATGAAGATTACAGACGGTGGGGTGTAGGTAGGGGCACAGGGCGGCTAGCATGAATGAGATATGAGAATAAAGATTTTAGGTTTAGAGTTGTTTAAGGATTAGGTTTACTCAAAACTAAAGCAACCCAAATCAACCTATATCAACATAGCCACCAAATCAACTTAGCAATCCACCACAACCAAAGTAACCTTAATCTAACTTCCTTCAACCAAGCAACCTCCATCAATCTAGCAATCAAAACAACAACAAATCAACCATAATAACCTAAAATAACTCAGCCACCAAGCAACTCACATCAACATCCACTTAAAACATGTCTCAACCTTGCTTGCTGGCTGAGTTATTTTAGGTTATTATGGTTGATTTGTGGTTGTTTTGATTGCTAGATTAATGGAGGTTGATTAAGGTTGCTTTGGTTGTGGTGGATTGCTAAGTTGATTTGGTGGCTTTGTTGATACAGGTATATATATATTATATATTAATTAAATATTTAAATACTAATATAAATATTAAAAATATTAAATGTTAAAATATTTTTATTAAATTATAAAATAAATTATTGAAAAATATTAAAAATATATAATATAAATAATTAAATATTATATTTATAATTAAATATATATTAATTAAAT
>CATIWM010058569.1:0-36120 GCA_949671775.1 Mallotus repandus
AAGCCTTTTTAATTAATAGAAATAAATTAAGTAATTTTTACTTGAGAAAGATTAATTACTACCTTTGAAATCCCAAGAATTGCAATAGAAAGAAAACTAATTTCTTGTAATTGGCTTAATTAAAATATAGTGATACAATCTCTAACATCATTCTATCATTTGTTTGTTCGAATTTATTTGCTTGTTAAAATTTAAATTAATTGATTTTATTATTTAGTTGCATTTTGACTATTAAAAATTAGCAATTATAATTCACTTAATATTTGATTCTTAAACAAGTTAATAACATAATTATTAGTTGGATAAACATTCAATCCTCGTGGGATCGACTTATACTTATTCTATATTACTTGACGAACTCGTATGCTTGAGAGAACCAACCAAGTTTTCACATCAATAAAATTTTATAGCCTAGCATCTAGCGTACTGTTGTGCAACAGTACTAGTGTAGCCCATTAGGTAGCACGTTCTACTACTGTCCTCCAAAAAAAATGACAACACAATAACAATGCATATCAATAATAAAAACAGCATCCAAGTGAAGAACACTATATTCACAATATATATTTATATACATAATGAAATATTTATATTTTAATAATCACCAAACAGATAAATAAAAAATAAAGGTCTATTGCAGCGTATTTGTTTCACATTAACAACAAAACATGTGGATGTTAGGTAAACAGTTTTATATGACATGCATACATATAATAATAATCCATAGATGTGCACTTCTCTGCAATAATTCGACTGGCTCAGTCATGACCTAGCTCTCGGTGCAGCTATAGGAAAAATAATAATGAAAATAATTAGGATAAAATTCTAACCTTAAATGTTCTAGATTTCTAAAGAAAACTCGATCTAAGACTCAATCCTAATAAAACTCAAAACTTAACATAGATCCGATGTCACGTTTTAAGAGAAATCTATCGAAATTTAGGCAGAGTTTTCTTTGTAAAATGGACATCTCTCTACTAAAAGTAGAGTCGTTCCTGCACACAAACACACTTCAAAATATTCAAAAATTCAACATCTTGAGTTGAGCCCTCGAATTACATTTATTGCCCAACCGAGAATCAACACAACAACACAAATATAAAAACAATATAATTTTTTCAAATCACAAAATACCTTAAAAATTTAATTAATTATCACAATAAAATTTATTCATATAATAAAAATATAAAGGAAATTTAATTTCCTGATAAATAATAAAATTTTAGTTTTACAACTAACATTTGTTAATAAAATCCACTAATAACATAAAATTTCCATTTTACAATTAAATTAGCATTAATTGTAAATAACTATTAAAATTACTCAATAATGTCATAAAAATAATAAAAGGCTCATTAAAGCTTGAAAAATAATAAATAATTTATTTTTATACTTTTTATTACTTAAAATCAGTCTAAAACATAATAATTAACAATAATTTAATTAAAATTCAAATAATTAATGAAATACAATAATTTCTCTAAAAATGCACAACTAAGCATAATCTTTAAAAATTCATTTCTTAAAATTCATACACAATTTCATAAAACTTCCTTCACAAAGTTTAATCCACATAATATATAAAATTTATTAAAAATATAAAAATACTCTGGGTCTGGAACAATAACGTGAACAGTACTCCGAGACCTGAAAAATTTCAAATTTTCAGAAAAATAAATAAATATCATATTTAGCAAGCTTTCAACCTCCAAAACAAATCATCAAATAACAACTATATCTAATTAAATCAAATTCAAACTCAATTTCGCAAATAATTAAAAATACGTAAAAATATTTGTCAAATATTCCATGGATGTAGATCGGATGCACGGTTAGTGGCTATGGACTCCTGACATCGAGGGGAACGAAATGAAACCAACCTCGCCACTTGAAACTCGTAGGAACAGTGCCAAACGGAGGAAGAAAGCTTACTATTTTTTGAATTTTTGGGCAAATTTTGGATATTTTCTTGTGAAATAAAAGCTGTAGGGAGGTAGAGGAGGATGAGATGAATCTATCAGTAAAATCTGGGGTCGATCAGAGTTCGTTTGGGTGTTAAACAAAGAAGAAGAAAAGTTCATGGACTAAAAGGAAATTTGTCACTTAAAATCTAAAAACCCCACTGCTCCCCTCCTTTTCCTACTAATGCAGACCACTTCCCCTTTTAATGGGAATGGATACCCATGTGTCCATCTCCCCATGGCTCTTATATATATATATATATATATATATATATAGTTATATCAATTTAATAATAATAATAATAATAATAGAAATAACAAATATAATAATGATAATAATATTAATAATTCTAATAAAGACAATAATAGTAATAATAATAATAATAATAATAACCAAAAATTCGGATTATTACAAAGGAAAATCATCATTTGTCAGGCTTTGTTCAAGTCTCGATAATCCACACACATCCTGACCCTTCCGTCTTTCTTTGGAATGGGGACAATGTTAGCCAGCCACTGAGTATCGTTGACCACCTCTAAAAACTTTACTTTCAGCTACTTTTCTATTTCTTCTTTGATCAGAAGAGCCCATTCCGACCTTAACCTCTTCTTCCTTTGTTTTACTAGTGTGACGTGAGAATACATGGGAATTTTGTGCTCTGCAATCTCTCTGTCAATCTTGGGCATATCCTTATAACCCCAAGCAAATAATTTCTATCTTCTTTTTAGTGTTTCTTTCATTTTTTCTCTCTCCTCAACAGTTAAATCAAAAGCAAGCAGTGTATTTTTAGGATTATCGCATGCACCTAAATTAAATGATTCAGTTTACACTGAATTAATATCAAACATATGCATGAAATGATCATCACACACAGAATAACCATTTGGGAACACATTACACAAATAAGCAAAGTCAAACTTTATTGCATTAACTTTAGAAAGGAAAACATCATCAGGTTCAAATAGGCTACAAAGAGAAATATCAATATAATCATAGAAAACATCCATAATGGAATCCAATACATAGGATTCAAAGTCACGTTCCTTTTCTTAGTTAGCAGCGTCCTTCGATGCCATTGCAGGGACATCCTCTTTGGGTTCCGGAGACAACACCAATTCTTCCACTATTAGTTCCTCCATAACAACTTCAATAGTCCCATTCACTTATTTGGCAAAGATTTTGAAATCATGGACCAGTTTTTCAGCAATCATCAAAGGCTCAAGAACTCCTCGGTATGGGGTATTGGCGCCTTTCTCCACAAACGTCTCCTACAATGGCTTGACCTTTGACTTAGTCTTTGCTTTCTTCTTCCCAGACTTAGTCTTGATTCTACCATCTTCCTTAGATTCGCCATCCTTGGAATATCCTATCTCGTGCTTTAAAAATGCTACCTTAGACTCCACATACTCAGGTGGGCCCTGCTGATTCCTTCCTAATCCCATTCCAGGCATGAAATTCTGGCTCTTCATCATGTTCATGATTTTGGGATGTAGCTCATTTTGGTAAATCATGCAAACTTCGAAACTTGGACTAAGAGGGATCTCTTAAGGTGCTAACTTCAAAGCAACAACGGCGGCCTCAGTTTCAACCGAGATGGTGACCACTCTTCCCTCATATAGAAACTTGATCTTTTGATGCATAGTAGATGGGACACCTCCCAAAGGATGGAACCATGGCCTTCCTAGTAATAAGGCGAAGGTCACTGGGATATCAATCACATGAAGGTTAACCCAAACTTCAATGGGTCCAATTTTGACCAACGCCTTGAATGTTCCTTCGACAGGCCTTTTGGTATCATTATAAGCCTTAATCACCATATCAGACGGCTTCAAGTCTACCACTAGGCAAAACCTTTAAAGGGCAAACATTGATAGTAGATCCATTATCCACCATCACGCAACAGGTTAACTTTCCCTTCACTTTCGCCTTGATGAACAAAAGCTTGAGGTGATCTCTTCCTTCGAGAGGCAAATCCTCATCAGTAACCATAATAGCTCCATGGGGGCTTTCTGTTAATGCATCCACCAACTATTCAGGGGTATGGCTTGTAGGAACTTTCTTACGATCTAAAGCCATAACCAGTGCCTCCCAATGGGATTTGGAGTGCATAAGCATCTCCCAGACACTAGAGAGAGTTTTCTCTTCCTTCTTAGCCTTAGCAGCTTCTTCAACTTCCTTATCTTTCTCAGATTCTTCTTTTGAGTCTATTTGCTTTTCTTCAGACTTAGCAGGTTTCATTTCTTCCTCCTTTTTCTCAAGTTTTCCAACTATTGGAACTTGTTTTCTTCCCTCATTCTTCCACAGATCAAGAGCTCCTCCCTCTTTATCATCAAAGCTCCATATGTCTAAGACACTTACATTAACCTCAATAGGCTGTTCTCCCAGACTTATGCATTTTGGTTCGGGTTTTGGTGGTGCAGGTGTGGTATCAACAAAGGAGTTCAAGACTTGCTCCTCAGTTAAACCAATGTTTATTATGAGTATGGATTGATTTAGTGGTGGCATGTTTCTGTAATTGGGTAGGGGGTTATTTCTGGTGTTTGGTTTTCTATTTTGGGATCTGTGATTTTTCCTGAGTCAACTAAATCTTGGACTTCGTGTTTCAAATGAGTGCAGTCATCCATATCATGCCCAAAGTTCTAGTGGTATTTGCAATACAGTTTTGGGTCAGCATTAGGGAATTATGGTATTTGTGGTAAAGTTCGTAGCAAGTTATTCTCGATCAGTTTCTCCAAGACTTTGGAGAGAGGTCTCCCTATATTACAAAATCTTTTAGGTTACTAAACAACATTTATCTATACGTTGCTGCTTAAACCTATCCCACTGCTGAATCCGACCCCTCCTCTACCAGAAGGTCTCCCAGTGAAGGATTTTCTTTCTTGTGTCAAGTTAGATTCTTTCTGGACCCAAAATCTATATAGCTCCTCAAAATTTTGGATCCCCAAATCTTTCAACTACTTATAGAGTGATAGCACACATCCCTTCATTGTTATCACTAACTGATCAGTTTCGGTAGGCCGGTATTTCATCTGAGCTAGCTTTGCTCTCCACCTAATCAGGTAGTCAGTAAAAGGTTTGTTGAACTTATGCTTTATATTCTGCAAATCCTTTAAGGATGCTTCCACCTAGATGTTAAGACTGCACTATTTCACAAAAGCAATGCACAATCCTTCTCAATCAACTTGGATATGAGGTTCTAAGGAATAATGCCACCTGATTGGTGCTCATTCGAGAGACAAAGAAATTGTTTAACAATTTGTGCCTTACTCAAACTGGTTGTCCTCATATAAGTTACATACTGTTTGAGATACAAATGGGGATCTTCAACACTAGTGGACTTTTTCATATCAGGAAATCTGAATTTTTAGGGTAGAGGTCGTCGTCTTCTCCCAAACTCAAATCAGAGTAGTTTGTAGGGGCATTTATCCCTTTCTCCTTCATCTGCATCTACATCTCCATCTGAGCCATAGTTTTAATAAGATCTTTAGCCCAATCCGGCTTCTTTACATTTTTTGAGGCGTCTATCCTTTATCGAGTTGTCGGTTCTGCCAAAGAGTTTCCTGGTCATCCTTTATTTCTTGCCTTCTTAGATTTTCAGCATCAAGATCAAATGGGTGAGGTTGAGGTGGTGGCGGTTCTTGCCTATTCTCTCTTCTCATTTCTGCCATCATCTCTCGTATTATAGTTCTAGTCTATTCAATGATTTTTGCTTTCAGCTGTTCAGGATCAAAACTTGCGGATACTACCTCTTTCAACATTCTGACTAAACAACCAATGTCAGAGCGAGTCTAAGCGGATGACTGGTTTGGATCTATATCTGCAACCACCACAGGTTAGAAATATGTATGGCATGTATGCATGATGTGCAAGTTTACTTAATTATTTAAGAAAGAAAATAACTACATATTCACATATAACACGTAACAAGACAAAGCTCTACAAGCAATATCTCCACCCTTTTTTCTCCCACACGCGCATTCAATGAAGAGTTTCTTTCCCTAGGATTGTTGGCCTGGTTTTTATTATCAACAGGGGACATCAAAATCGACGGATGCAACAAATCTCTCAAGACGGGGCAAACAAGTAGCAATTCATTATAATGAAAACCAAGTCCATGTTCCATTGGCCATGATAGGCATTAAAGGCCTATCTTGGCATGGGCTGTGTAAAAATGGGCCCTAGTGGGCGCGAAAGGCCCAACTTGATATAATCCATTTGCAATGGGCTTGGATTTTATTGCAAGAATTGCTATATGGCATAAAATGCATACAGTTGGAAAAAACCTTAGTGGACATTGTTTAGTCATTTACATGAGCTGAGTCAAGGGTAACAAGCTACGGTTCCCACAGCTATATACATCCATTTGCATCTCCCCACTCAAGGGTCTGTGCGACGTGGATAGTACGTGTCATGAGTGACAATAATCGAATACTTCACCACCAGTTTTGAATGAAACACAGCAACGAAGCAAAGATTATTGTCGGGTTATTTGGGACTTGTGTGCTCATTGTGTGAAATGTGTGATGAATGCAATAAAATGCAAAGAAAATAAGGAAATAATCAAAGATGATAAATTACGAACAACCGAAATCAGTTTCTCTATCCCCGTGGAGTCGCCATTGGAGGCGGCTGGGTTTAGCGCGCGCCTAAGTGTTGGAGACCACGGTAATGTGCAAGCTCAAGGCCTGCTAGAAAATATAAGATGGGCTTGGGGCCTATATTGGAGATGGAGTCACCATCTGGATGAAAGTCGGGACACACTTTACTGCAATTAGATTCCACAGAGGTACCCAAAAGTTGTCATCAGAGATCGGGTTTAGAAACTGGGTATGGGCTTTGGAATGCCCACCCAACCTTGCGGTTGGCCTCCGTTTGTGTTTTGTATTTTATTACCTTTTGATTATTTGATTATTTCCTTATTATTGGGTGGATTGCAAACACTTCCAATTTTACACTTAAGTCCAAGTTTGCACATTAATCATTTTGCATGCTTCATTACCTTGTACTTATTACAAATAAGAACAAATACTACAAACATTCATTCAAGACAATTAGGGAAATGATTAGGGATTACAATAACTTATAAAATTACAATAATGCTGAATTCAAATAAAAACTCTCAAGAACTAATTAACTCATTAATTATTTAGTGATTGGAAATCATAAAGAGACCTACACCAAACACGGGTTAGTTTCATCTTAAACTAAACATTTTTTTATATAAAAAGGAAGTAAATTCACATGAAGTAGGCATAAGTACTCATTTAAACATGGTTTATTTACTCAAACATACATAAAAGTATAACAGTCACATGCAATACTAAAGATATTAGGCAGCATGTTTGTATCAAATACTGAAAATATACCAAAAGGATTCCAAAGATAGAGCAGATTCGTGTAGGATTCTGGTGAGGAGTTGACCATCACCTGAGAAGAGGCGTCGCCTCTTGGATTCCAGTTTAAGAGGTAATCGCCTCCTTGCAAAAGGGTGACATCTCTTCCTTCTTCACCAAGAACACTACGGTTCATATATTACTTGAATTCTAAGTAAATCAAATCTCATGCAAGCTACACGTAAATCTACCCATAATACATCAATATTTCACAGAATCATGCCTTTATATGACATTTAACATATTAGAAACCCAAAAAATAAATGATTGAAACCAATAAGTTGAGTTTTTAAGAAAACAAGAACTTGAAAAGCTTGAAAATAGTAATTCTTACTAAATGAACCAAGTTTGATTCTCCTAACTGAGCCCTCAGAGCTTCGTTTGTAGGTTTGTAGACTTTGAATGTAAGAGAACCTTCTTTTCCTTCAAGAAAATGCACTCTCCTTGATTAAGCTTTTATTTTTCACCTTTTTTTACTCTCTTTTTCTCTTCTTTCTTTTTTTTAGGTGTGCTTCTCCTTTTCCTCTATTTTCTAATATTTCTTCTTAGTGTCTAGCCTCTCTTACTAGACCCTCAAGCCCTCTACTTAAGCCCTCTTCCTTTCTCTCCTTCCCATTTCCCCAAAAATGCCACTAGGATTAAGCAATCATTTCCCCTCACTCTTTCTTTATCTTTTCCACACCCTCTCTCCCTTGAAAGTCATCCTTTCACGTCCAAATCTACAGGCTGGAGATCTGTGGATCCACTTCTGGTCTATGGGGCCAAAATTTATTAAAATGCATTTAATATAAAGTTAGGTCGACTACTAAAGAGGCGCCTTCTCTTTGGGCCCAGGTTGAAGGGTCATTGCCTCTTGAGAAGAGGCGATCACCTCTTCACCAGGTTTGACCTGGGTCAGTGGGCTTGGACTCAAACTTGATGTTTTGGACTTGGGTTAAGGGTTTTGGTCTAGGTTTATGCTATTGATTCCTCTTACATTCAAGAATTGTTTTATCTCATTATTGGCCCTTCGTCGCAGGCCGGTCAAACCAATGGTATCTACAAGTATACAAAAATTTAATGAAATTTGAATTCAAATTAATTAAAAATGCTGAATAATGTTTAATGATTTCGTTCTAATTTTTTATTTTTTTGAATAAAATTATACAATGATGATTTTTCTATGCAATTTCATTGAATCTAAACTCAATCATTAGTTTCATAACATGATATATATATATATCAAACATTCTCAATTCGTTCCAATTTTAATTTCCAAACTAAGTAATACTTAAGAATATCAAAATTAAAAATATTTAAATTTGATTAGGAAAATTGATTTGATGCATGATATATATTATAAATGGGGTTAAACCCATGTAATACAAAATTAATTAGCTTGTGTGAAGGTTTAATTTACACTATTTATAAAGTCACTTTTATTATTTTACACTTTTACAATGTAGGATATATTTTCTAAAACTCCCCATTAAATATAATTTGACCAGTTACACTTCCAAACACAAACGAGCCACATCCAACGACTTAAATATGGTCACAAATGAATCACACCCGATGACTTAAATGGTGTCACAAAAGGCCACACCTTACACTAAATTTTAAACATGAGCCCAGGATAGTATCTTATTCAATTAAAATATTAATATATTGTCAATACTATAAAATTAATAGTAAAAAGTTTATCTTGTATATTAATATTAATAAAAAATAATGACAATTGATTGTTCACTAAAAATTAAAATTACAGAATAAATATTTTTTAGAAAATTAAAATTCAGTATACTTTTTAAATAATTTAAAAGTATAAATTAGAAATTAGTAGAATAGTTTCTTATTCAATCGTAATATTGCAAAGTACTAATTTGTTTAAAATAGTTCATTTCATATTTGATAATAGTTTAATCATATAGATTTATCATTATTATGAATAATCTACAATAATTATTCTAGTGTTGATTCAATTTAGTTTTATTAGATTTTTAATTTAAAACCAAATTAAAAATATAGTTTTAGAAAAATAAATTATGAACAAACTTTCAATCATAATATTTTATTTGGACTAAATTGAATTAATTCAATTAGATTTTACTAAAAATTATGTAACCTTAATATATAAAGAATAGTTAAGTTTCATATCAACATTAGCAAGAAATGCAACAAATAAGATAATTTTGCTAATTGATAAGAAATAATATATTATTAACTTAATTGAAAGGTAAAAAATAAATTAAAATAAAATAAAGAACAAACAGAATATATAATATAGAAAAATAGTTAGATTTGTAAAATTAAAAGAATAATGATAGCAGTAAGGTTTCACACGTTAACAATTACTTGAAAAATATTCAATAGGAGATAAATAATTGAAGAAAACTAATAAAATTTAAATTATTTATAAAATTGACAAGTATAGATATATATGATATTAAAAAATGTTAAAAAAACTCACCATCAAACATGTATTAAATTAGTATTTTTGAAGTAGAACTTATATAGAAATAAAATATAAATATATTTTTACAAGAATTTAACTCAGTTCAACTTTTTCACACAATGTAATAATAATAATATTTAAAAAATAAAAATTTTATTACGCATGTTACATGATAGCAAATATAAAAATAACTAAAAACAAAATAAAAAATTAGTAAAAATATTATATAACTAATAACAGTAATTAAAAATTAATAATTAGTGCACCTAACAAAAGAAATATCAACATTAGTAAAAACAAATAGTAAATCAATTTGATATTTTTTGCTTATTTTTTTAAAGAAATATCTTATTTATATATATTTGGTAGAAAGAACTTCTAAATAATTGAATATACATATAATTAAGTACACAAATTTATATAATTTTTCAAAATTAAAAATAATAAATTGGAAAACATATGAAATAAACTAGGGAATTTATCTTAACATGAATATATTTATAAAGTTATTATTTAAAAACAAATTTTATATTTTAAAAATAATGATTATCTTTTAAAATTTCAATAAGAAGAATTTTTTTATTAAATTTTTAATATCTTCTAAAATTGTTAAAATGATTTTTATTATTTGAAAATATTATTATTTTGTATATTTAAATTGTAAAAAGAATTAGAGAAAAACTATTTTAAAAATAAAATTATAAATTTTAGTTCTTAATAATTTAATTTAGAATTTTAAAAATTTTAATTTTAATTTTTTATATAATTTATAATCTACTTTTATAGTTTTTTTATCAATTAACTCATTGTTATGACTTTCTAATTTAACTTAATTAAGTGAGAATTTTTTCCTAAAATTTTAGGATACATTTTCTTACGATAGAGTTACCACGTTATAAATTACTCTTGTAAAATACCTTGAAGGTAGAAAAACTATAAGAAGTAATCCGTTTCAAAATCATTATATCTCTTTGATCCCTAATGGAGTTGTCACTGTAAGTGAGTTAAAATTGTCTGAAAATTAGAGTGAGTTGCGACCATAATATTGGAAAGAGAATCAAATACGCTTTTTTAAAAGAATGGAGCGAGAATCCTTTCAGAAACTCATATAGAAGTCTTATGTAAGTAGTTACCACCTAATTGCTCAAAAAACAGGAAAAATCTCGAGACTTAGCAGAAATCATCCTCTAAATAGAGATTTTAAGTTCACAAAATTGTTTCTATTTGATTATTTCTTATTAGCTAATACTCGTTACACTATTTACATTACTTTAGTTTCGGTATGACTAAATATATATAAATATACACTCATTCATCCACATTAATAATAATGAAAAGAAAAAAAATCAATAATTATTTAATAAACACATAAAAAAGTGCAAAAAAACATAAATTTAGCCCTAAATCTAATAAAGCCTTGCAAAACAAAAGTTAATATAATAAGATTTACATCCGCAAGCTATCTAATGCATCACAACAGCAAAATAACAACTAGTAGAATGATAGCAAAATAGCACCACAAGGAGGCAAAAATAGTAAAGCAAGGTATTTACAGTGGAAAGACATGCTGACAGGGTTTTCACAAGGTTTTACAGTGCATGTTAAAACATATTCTATTAATAATTGTTGAAAATCCAAACTAGCTGTAGTCTAAATTTTTAATACTCTAATACTTTTTAAATTAATTTTAATTAAAATAGTTATGATGTTAATTTTTCCAACTCAACTTATATCATTTTAAAATCAATTTATATGGTCATTTTGTTATGAATCTTTTATAATGTGAGAATTTAGTGAAATATATACTCTTTAGTTAATTTTTTTACTTGATATTGTATGATTAACCACAACAAAAATAAGTGAAATTTATATTCTGTTATTATTTTATTTAATATTTTGTGATCAACTATATATTATTTTATGTTCCACTATATATTAAATTTTAGTATATATCATATATATCATAAGGTGAATTTTTTATATTATTTTTTAAAAGGATGATATTATAAAGATAAGTTATAACTTGAATTGGATAAAAAATATTTCATTAAAATTTTTTTATTAACTGTGAAAATAACCTTATTTGCAGTTTTTTTTTCATTTTAATCTAATAATTTTTAATTAATATTTTAATTTAAAGACTAAAAAAATTAAAGGCATCTATTCTTATTAGTGCTCATTTTTAAATTTTAATTATATTAGCAGGTATTTTTGAAAGATATTTAACTATACTCTACATCTCATAACATATTTAAAAAAAAAACTGTTAGATTAATTTCTCACTGGATTTATTGAACTCTTTAAAAAGCTTTACATCATCACTTTTTTTTTTCAAATTATATTTCGTGAGCAAGCAATAGTTGAATGTAGTGTATATGAAATTTGATGCACGTGCCAATTTCAATGCAAAACATTCCCTTCTACTTTAAAAAAAAAAAAAAAAAACTTACTGCTAACTTTTTATTTGTCCTAAATCATATTGGTCTTTTTTTCATATATTTTAAATTATAAATTACAATGTGTAATTAAATTAACCACGTGTCAACACAATAGTATATACTACTGAATCATGATCCATTGTAATTTATAAGTTTTATGAATTTTATTATCCCATTTCCCATCACTTTTTGTTGATGCAAGTGGACATGTAATTGATAGTAATAAAAAAAAAATTGTTGTTTGATAGTGGCATCAATAATTCTATAGTATACAACTCATAAAATATGCATATACTCCTGTGGGTGATAGTTTAACGCAGTACTTAATTTTTTTTATTAAATTTAAATATTGATAGATTAAATAATAATAAAAATAATATTTTTTTAAAATTAAATAAAAATAAATTTTATAAATTGATAAAAATATTATTTTATATTTTATATTTTATATTTTAAAATATTTTAAAAGAAGTAATCATTTAATCCACTGAAAATATAATAATATAATTATTTAGTTTAGGAGGAGGTGTATGTAGAAGTGTGGCCCTATATTATTCACTAACCTTAAAATTCTCATCAGCCAAACATTTTTAAATTGCAAAAAGCAAAAAGAGAAGCATATATTGATATATACTCACAATTTAGATTTCACATAAAATATGCACAATCTATCAATCACAAACTTCTAGTTAGTGCTTTTTCTTATAATGATAACTTGAATAACAACAATAGTAACAACAAATTTAATAATAATAATAATAATAATAAAGTGTGTGTATATATATATATATATATGAAAAGCAAAAATATAAAGTTCCAAAAAACCTTAGATGATCAATGCACCTACTTGTGATTATAATATTCCCCACCATTGAATTGAAAAGACAACAACAAAAACTAGAATCCACCATCTTGTGATTACACCTTGTTGGATTGAGATTTTAGATTAATAAACCAAATTTGACCTCATCATCACTCTTTTTTTTTTTTTATGTTTAATCTCTGCCCCATTGTTTATTTTTTCAAACAAAAACACTTATTTACTAATAAACCTTAGTTTTTTAGTTTATTTCTTTTGTTGTTGGCTAAATCATTGGCAATCAAACTATCACTTGTTCCATGTGATTATTTTCTTGGAATCATGAATGTTTTTAAAATTTAATTTTCATCATTTTATATATGAATAAAAAACTTATGTTAATGAGAATGTAATTTAGTGGTCATTGCTCTTTAAAAATATTATAAGATATAATAATTGAATCTTCAATCAGTATCTAAATTATTTAATCTCGCTATAATTTTTTTTAAACATAATGCTTTATATAATCAAACTTAACTAAAACAATACATAGGAAAGTGCATTTAAAATTATTTTTTATTATTAATATTAAAATAATATTAATAATATTATATTATTATTAATTTTTTTATTATTAATAATTTCATATTATTATATTTAATATTTTAATATAATTAGAATTTAATAATTTAATTTAATAAATATTAATAAAAAATCATTTAAATATTTAATATTAATATTTAATTATTTATTTAAATATTAAATTATTTTTATCATTAATTAACGTTAGTATTAATATTATTTTAATATTATATATATATATATATATCGAAATCCTCGAATGTTATTAACATATTGTTGAAGCTGATGAACTTCTAAGTGAAAGCTCAACTACCTTTGTTGGCTGTAAAATTGGGCTAGCTAGCTCTACCTGTAAGTGATGTTAACATTTTGTATATATATATCAAGTCAATTCTCTCTAATATAAAAATTGTCACCTTGTTTATATACTTTTAGAAATAATTTGTCTCAATTGACTAATTAACAAGAGAGGATAAAGAATTATTGGGTTCTTCCATCTAGTTATCAAATTAATAATACTAAAAACAATGAAAATTGTGAAAGGTATTGGAGTATATATATATATCTTACCTGGCTAGCTTTACCTAGATAATAATTAAGCATATGGACTATGAAACCTTGATCTGATGGTTAAGTCTTATATTAACATATTGTGGGTGATAAAAATCGAGTTCTCACATTTTTTTCTTCTGTATAATGTTAAAAAAATTAAGCAGATATTATACTAATAAAATTCCTATATGGGACCTTGCACATTCATCAGAAAACATGTAATTGAGAGAGATCTGAAAGTGAAGCATTTAGCAAAATATAGGCTGAAATTTAAAGAAAAAAGAAAAAGAAAGAACCCTATCCACTCCAAGAGAGTGACTGGACATGCAAAGAAGGTGAATGAGTAGAAATAACTGATTTGTGCTCTTCCTCTAATTATATCGGTAATGGGTGGTTATCTATACCCTTTTAGCCTCCTTGTGATCATCTAATTCTACTTGCCTTGAAAGTTCCATACACCAAGAATATTTATAATATGCATTAAGGTTATAGCTAAGGCATTAAAATAGATTTTTTTATAATTATTTTTAATATTACGCACTCATATAAATTTCAATTTAGGTGTAGTTAATGGTTACTTTATTTTTACAAAGTAAAATTTACTTTATTAATAACCATCATTGAATAATTTAATACACTTTCATCTAATGACGATAAAAGTAAAGTGAAAATAAAATAAATGAAAACTAAAATCACTCTAAAATTTTCTTTCGATTTAATGAATTTTAAAGAAAAAATAAATATATGATAATATACATTAATTAAGGTTATAGCTGGGGTATTAAATTAGATATATTTTTATAATTATTTTTAATATCACATAGTCATAAAAATTCCAATTTAATGAATTTTAAATAAAAATAAATACACAAAAAAATAAAAAGAGAACAAAAAAAAAATAAATTTACATGGTCCAATACTATATTTCATTTATTATTTCTTGTGTTTTAACAATATATACAATGTATATATATTGAAATCAGAGAAGGAAAGACAAAAGTCGAACTCTTAACCTATTGGTATGTCAATGAGGGTTATAAACTATTCAACATTCAAATAAGAGTATTTATATTGAAGGAATAAAAATAATATAGAAAAACTCTAACTACTTTCTAATACTAATTATTTTCTTATTATATTACAACAATATATGTAATATAAAAAGATTGTAACATTATAAAAACTTATAATATAGGAATATTTTAGTAAGTTTTACTTTTAACGCCATTAATTAAAATTCAACTTAGAATAAAACTCTGTTTTATCATAGATAAAGCTTAATAGACATAAGTGTTCAGTACTTATCCTTTGATCTGATATTTAATAATAAAGTTGTATCAAGGAAATTATTTTTTTTAATATATTCATTAATATATGTTTCCTTTTTTTTCTATGTTATCCCAGAGTTAGATTTTCTTTATTAATTAATTAATTAGTTAAGACTCCATTTCGTTTGAACATTTAATTAATTATAATCTTCCAGTTCATTTCATGTGGACCGTAACCTTAGGTTCAAGTTTCACTTCATGAGTGTTCCTTTTTTTTTTTTTCTCTTGCTTATGATTTATGAACCAAAGAAAACTTCATTATTTGCTTTTTCATTTGCATTAATATCGTATAATATAGTGTAACCATAACTAAATATATGACAAGTTTAAAAATATTTGACCAATGTCTTCACGTCACCCAACGAATGAACACCAAGATTTCATCTCTATTTTTTTTTCTATGGATGTCTCAGTTAGAAATGTCTCATGTACACATAATTAAAAATATTAAAAAAAATCTGAATAAATTGATACGAAATTGTTATCATTTAAATAATGTATTAAGTTTAGATTATAATATTTATAATTACGTTAAATTAATTATTGAAAGATTTATACCATCTTCATAATTCTACTTAAATTAAACTGAATTAATTAAAATATAATAAAAAATATTGATAATTTAAAAAAATTTTAAAAAAAACTACAACAAATTGTATACATATATTGCCCTTTTAATAATTCATCAATTCTCAATTTTAATATAAGAGTCAAATTCACAATACATAAAATTATAAAAAAGCGTGATTAGCATCGTTTTAGATACCCATTTAAAAATAAAGTAACAGAGTTTAATATGAATATCTAGCATCATTCTATCAAAAAAATATATATATATAAATAAAAATGAACTGTACCAAAAGTCGTACTTGTATCTTATACAGTAATAGTAATAAAAAATATACATTTCATTTTCTTATAAAATAATCCTATTATTCAATTCATCATATTTTAAATTAAATTTGAAAAATAAAGTAAACTATTAATTAATGTTGTTTTCATGAAGATAATCTCTATATCACTAATTTGACCTTGAGACAAAGGAAACAGCATCCATTCTAAAATAATGGAGATGAATATTATATTTATAAAAAATAATTTATTTATTTTTTTCACATCTAGTATCTTGTAAAGATTACGATAATTTTGAAGTTTGAGTCAAATGAACACATAAAAGAATAAAGTTCTCTTAACACTTATTTTCTTATATATATATATATAAGTTTTATGCACTTGCATCAATGTCTATTTATTATCTCTTTATCTTTAAAATTCCAGCTATAGTGGTTGCATACTTGAATCGGCATATTTCTAGTTTCTTTTAGAGTGGAGGTTCTATTTCTCGAAGATGGCATCGTGTTAGTTGGAAAATTATTTCTCGACCTCATTCATCTAGTGGCTTGGGAATTGTTGATTTTCATCTTCATAACAAGGCTTTGTTTTTCAAATGGCTATGGCGTCTTCAAGATGATTACTCGAGCTGATGTTGCTTTTATTACTTCAGCTCGACATTCTTCCTTGGTTTGGCAGTCGATGACTTTTGTTGTCTCTAATAATTTTTCGACTGCTGTTATTATTTTGGATAGCTTTCGGTTTAAAGCTGGTGATGGTTCTATTGTTTTGTTTTGGACGAATAAGTGGTGTGGCCCTTCTACTTTGTGCTTTCTATTTCCAGCCCTCTTCAAACTTATTTTGACTCCTTATGGTTTTAAATCTGATATGGGTTTCTGTTCCGCAGGCATTTGGTCTTGGCGTTTTTCTTGGAAGAGAGATATGACCCCTTCGGAACTTCTGTTACTTTATTCACTTTTTGATTCTATCAGGAAAGTGCATATCCTATCTGACACTAGAGATCAGCTTCTTTGGTTTGCGAGTTCAAGTCATTCTTTTTCGATGAATAATCTTTACAAACTTCTTTTATAACACTTCAAATTAGTTGATTCTGTTATTTTGCCAAAGATTTGGTTGAGTTTTGTCCCAGTTAAGGTGGAGCTTTTTGCTTGGTTTGCTATGATTAATCGATTGCCAACTCGAGACCGCATTTTTATAATCAATCTCTGTCCCATTTCTCAGAATTATTGTCCTCTTTGTGGTTCCTTTGGCGAGTCTATTGATCATCTTCTTCTTTTTTATTCGTTCGTTATGAAGATATAGACTTATTTTTTGCATTGGCGGGGACTTCATTATGTCATGTCTTGTAAGTTTGTTCTTTATTATCAACAATGGTGCGGTCTAATTTTTGGTAGATTTTAAAAGAAATTTTGGACGACTCTCTTTTTTGCTATAAGTTGGTCTTTATGATTCATCGCAACAACATCGTTTTCAACTCTTCCTCTCCCTCTTTTTACAGATTGAGAAGTTGGTGTTCTTACGGATTTTTGAATGGTTAAAAGCTTCCACTCCTATGTTCCACTATTCAGAAATTGACTTAGCTAGTAGCTCTTTTGGGATTTGTCATTGGTCAAACTTAGTTTCTTTTGGCTTTGTTTTGTGTTTTGTTAGCTGCTCTTTCTCTTTGTATTTTGTTTGTACTCTTCTTAGTTCTAGAGAGGGATTTTTTCATCACTTGTATTTCTAATACAAGTGGTTTTTCCCCTCTTTGAATAAAATTTAATAAAATAACATCTTATTATAAAAAAAGTTTTAAACACAAAATCAAATCAAATTTTTTATCTCTTGAATCAATAGATACTCTCTTTATAAATATGGTTATTAAATAATTATTATATTTTTATAGTATTTTTAAAAACAATATATATATAGTCTAAAAGGAAATTATATTAGATAAACTCTAAGGTCCAAGGCATGGAGCAAGATTGTACAAAATATATAGCCATAACATTTAATCTTGCTCTTGAGGGATACAACAAAGAAATAAGAAGAAAATAAACAACACTCAAGAAAAGAAAACAGTCACATACACACCAGTACAATGGTGTCGTACGATGAGGATTTTGACAGATAAGTAGGCCAAAGCCATAGTTTGACTCGAAGCACCAGAAGAAGAATTCAGCATCCTCTGTGAAGTAATGGGTGTGGCTAAACCCATTAAAACAAATAAAGAAAACCTTAAAAATTGGATAAACCAATTCAAGAATCTCCTCTAAAGAATCAAATATTCTCCTTCTTCCTTAATGTAAGCTCTATCCACAAAACCTCCTTGCATACTTAGAGTGAGCAAAAGTTCCAACCATGAGAGGCAAAAAAGAGATAAAATCCTAGATAATATATTAATTATTATGAGTAGAGAAAAAAAATTATGTACAAGAAGAGAAGAATGAATCAATTTTCAGCCAAAAATAGCCAGAAATTGATCGAAGAAAGCAACTACAAAGGAGGACTTTATTAATCATTAAGTATTAAAATATTTTATATATAAAATATATTATAATATTTGTAGCATTGAATGAACAGTATGTAGAAGATATGTTAAAGAGGAGAGCATCAAATGAAATGGAAAAAATGTCGGGACGCGAGAGAAGGACGTGCATCCCACCTTCTTCTCATCAACCGCACGCTACCCCATACCCACATATTCTATATATAATAAAAAAAAAAACCCTAATTTCCAATGACGAAGAAGAAGAGACCACCATCGCCACCACCATCTTCTCATTTCTCAATAAAATATTATGCCAGTACAATAGTAGACTATAGAGATTTGTAATTTCTTTTTCTTCTTATTTTTTTAAATTTTTTTATTACTTTTAATTTAATATCTTCAATTTCCGTAATTATATGTAAAATTATTATCTTAAATTATACATACGTTACTAATGAGGTGTGATCTGAATGGCTACACGCTGAGGTTCTGAAATATTAGGTCTCCGATTCGATCCTTAGCTTTGCTAAGAATTATAATCTTCCTCCCCTCTAACAACTAACAACTAACATATTAATTTCCAGTTAGCCGAGTCTTCTACTAAAAAAAGTTACACATACATCCACTAAGACTAGTATGAGAGAGTGGTAACCCTCTAAAAAAATTATTAATTTTGACTATTTTAATATTAAACTGAATAAATAATTTTATAAAGAGTAAAATTCTCTTAGATATAATTTTTTCATATATAAAATTTAAATTTAAAATTTTATATAAAAATTATTATTTTTACTTAAAAGATATTTAAGTTCGAATTATAATATATATAGTAACATTAAATTAATTATTAAATGACTTTTGCAACTCTTACACCTTAATCAAATCGAAAATTCAATATAAACTGTAAATACTATTAATTAAAATAATTTTTTATAAAAATCTAAAGTTCTTACGAGTGTTTTTCTTATTTTTAATCACACATGCATATACATATGTATAATATAACCTACTTTTTAATGAAAGAAAAGAACAAGAACCCACAGCTCCCTAAGACCTTGACACACCACAATTCAAGGCAAACATAACACACACACAAACACAAACTTATTCATAATATTATAACCCAACCCCAACAACTATTTAATAATCTAAGAAATATATATATATATAAAAGAAAACCCTCCTTCATCTCTTATAACTATTATATGATCTACACTACTACTTCTCTTTCTTCTCCTTCTCCTCTTTGTATTTATTTATATTCCTAGCTATATATATAGCTTTCAAGATTTTCAGTTTCTTTACACTTACTATCTATTTCCACTTTTTTGTTTTTTCCTTTTGTAAAGGCAAAGTTCTTGCTTATCTTTTTTTCATATATTTTTTTTCTTTAAAATCTTTCCTGTTCTTGTTGCTTCTTCTCCTTCTTGATCCATATCTTACTTCTTGCTAAGCTCTATAGCTGTTTGATTATGTGTACTACATATATACACAAGTAATTATCTTGAACTTCATATAACAATCAAGCTTGATCCCAAGCCATAACCTACCTTCTTGCATATCAGGTGTTGCAGGTGATCTTGTTTTTTTTTTTTTTTTTTGTCCTTGAACAGCTAGCCATGGCGAACCGGTGGTGGGCCGGCCAGATGGGTCTGGCCGGAATGGACACGTCAACAAGTTCATCATCTCCTTTGAAGAAACCAGATCTAGGTATATCCATTTCCACCACAAACAACAGAGAAACGATGGAGAGAGACCACAACCATCATCATCAAGACGAGCAAGAAGACGAAAGAGAAAACAGCGATGAACCTAAAGAAGGAGCAATAGACGTGGCTACTCACCGCCGTCCACGGGGTCGGCCACCAGGATCCAAAAACAAACCCAAACCACCAATCTTTGTAACAAGAGATAGCCCTAATGCTCTCAAAAGCCATGTAATGGAGATAGCTAATGGGTCCGATATAGCCGAAAGCTTAGCTTGCTTTGCAAGAAAGAAACAAAGAGGGGTTTGTGTTCTCAGCGGCAGTGGAATGGTTACTAATGTAACACTTAAGCAACCCTCTGCACCTGGTGCTGTCATGGCACTCCATGGAAGGTTTGAAATTTTGTCTCTAACTGGAGCGTTCCTGCCGGGACCTGCTCCACCTGGCGCAACCGGGCTGACTATATACTTAGCCGGAGGGCAGGGGCAAGTAGTTGGAGGGAGCGTGGTGGGACCTTTGACAGCATCAGGGCCAGTTATGGTGATTGCAGCAACGTTCGCAAACGCTACTTACGAGAGGTTGCCATTAGAAGAGGAAGAGGAAGGTGGTAGTGGAGGAGGACAAGGGCAGCTTGGTGGCGGTGGAAGTGGTGAAGCCGGTGGTGGTGGTGGGATGGGGGATCCGGGTGCATCTGCAGGACCACCAGGGTATAATATGCCTCCAAATATTGTGCCTAATGGAGGACAGTTGAATCTTGAAGGTTATGGATGGCCTCATGGCGGCCGGCCGCCATTTTAGAGGTTAAATTGATCTTAATTAGCTTATATTGATAATTTGCTGAGAGGTAATGGACTAAGTTAGGAATGAATAAAAGGGACCTATATATATATATATATGGTCTATATCTCTTGTATATTTCTTGCTATATTTGGCTTGATTTCACTTCATTTTTAGAGTACCACTATCAAGTACTTCTTCTTCTTCTTCTTCTTCTCTAAAGTGACCAACTGAGACCAACCTTGATCAGATGCTTAATTTTTTTTAAATAAATCTTTCGTTATTGAATTGTAGGATTTTCTTTTCAATTGTTTTTCTTGTGACATATGCTGAGTTTTTTCAAAAATCTTTTAATAAAACTGAGACCAGCTTGATCAGATTCTTGATTTTTAATAGATCTTTCTTTTATTAAAACTGTTTTACTTCATATGCTAAATTCTCAAAGGAAACAATTTATATCTAATGGATTTTGCAGGAAATTTTCGCTAGGAAATGAAGCAGGAAAAAAAAACCCTCTACTTCTCAAAATTTTTGACTAATTATTAGGGCAATGATTAGTTTGTTCTTCAATTTTTTTTCTGCTGTTTTTGTTCAATTTTCTGCCTGTTAATGCACATATGGCTACATTTGTTTTTTTGTCCAATGCCAATTAATTTAAGTTTCCTCTCTTGATCCACATTAATCTTCTCCATGGCCAAACTTGCACAAAGTATTACAGCAGTCTTCTGATTTTCAGTGAAATGAATTCATGTGCCATGGCTAGCTGCATAAATGATCAGTATAGCATGCCAAGTGAAGAACAGTGTATTTCACCTGTCTTGAAAAAGTGGATGTAATTTATGCCCTCAAATAATTAAGGGGTTTTTTTTTTTTTGAATTACTTGAATGTTGTCAATCAAAGACATGAATTAATAAATAAATAAATGAATATATATATATATATAATCAGTCATCTAAAACCAAGAATATTAAACTAAAAACTATATTTTATCCAATCAGAAGACTGCTACATGATAGCAATATAAAATTATCATAGTTATGTTCAATGTATATTTTTCTACACATGGGTCCTCCATCTACATATATATATATATATATATATATATATATATATGTATATTAGTGTGTGTGTGTAAATATATAGGGAAACTCTTAACAACTGCTTTTATACAGAAGGCCCAAAGTGAGGAAAAGATAAGTATATATAATATTATTAGTAGTAATTAAATAGTGCATTGCAGGTGTGATGCATATATTAAACAGTTTTTGTGACTTCCTTAAATGAACCCTGAAGATTGGTTCAGGTAGATGGTAGTTTTGGTGGAGGCTGCAACTGTAAGACCACTAATAATACATCTGCAATTTGAAAATACACGGAGTTGAAGTATTATCTCACTCTTTCATGTTAGATGAAGAAATAACTCAGATTAAAGGAAACTTAATCAAGAATTCATCTGTCTATCTTTTTCTCGCAAAAATGAGATTTATTTATTTATCAAAATTATGATCTTCTTTTTTGATATGAGTGCACTGTTAACAGATTTATGGATGAAATTAATTGAAAGGAGCGAAAGCAATTCTAATGGATCTATACAAACTGACTCTTGTAGCGGAGTCGTTATACTAATAATCCTTTTGGCTGGTAGATTTGGAAAGCTTCGAGTGATCACATATGCTTATACCAGAATTCTCTGCAGATATTGGCAGCTTTCTGGGCTATTATTTCTGCACCAGAAAGAAAGGTCAAGCATTATTAATCTTACAATCGGTCATAAAATGCCTTGATTCTACTTTTTAACATAAACAGTTGAGAAATGTGCATTTGAAAATTATATGTTGTACTTGTATATCTGTTATGTATTTAATTAATTCTTTTGGCTCGAGGATATTTGAGCTTAACATCTTGACATCTGATCAATTAAAAAGAATGCATAAAATATCCATAGATCTCCATTTACCTTAGTGAAAATCATTTAGATAAAGCTCATAGACATGTAGACATCAGCCTTTTCATTTCGGTAGGATGGTTTACAAGAATGTAATTAAGCACATTCTAATACAATCAAAATAGTACCTAACAGATAATGATTTAGCGAATCAAGAATGAATTTTTGTCCTCGTGAGCTCTATGAAATCATAAAATTTCTTTTAGAAGATGAAAAGATGATCCCATCTTCATATATGTCAAATCTGGATTATAATCTGTCATTGCACAGGACGGATAAAAGGGAACGGAAAGGAGGGTTTGCTCATTAAGCACTACTTTCTGGCTACAATTAGTGTTGATAAAAAGGATGTTTTCTTGACACTTAAAGCATCCAAGAGGTTTTTAGCAACACATAGGACCCTCTTCACATGGATGCACATGCCATGGTTAATGAACCCTAATATATTATATTACCTAGTAACTTGCATACAACATTCTAATGGTAAAAGCAGCAGTGCTCTTTGAGCCCACCCAGGGTTTGATAAATAAATCTCTGTGATTAAAATATTCTCCAAGAGCTCCTTGTTTTTTATTTTCCTTAGCACTAGTTCTCTTTCTAAAGTCTAGTTTTACCAACGTTTCACAGCCCTTGCTATATATTAAAAGTCTAACAAGCCAATTAAGTATAATAATTTTGAAAGGGAATCCAGAAAACAAGCATTAAGAAAATGTGGACCACCAGATAAAGCCTAAATTATATGAACAAATAAAGCAGACTATTGTTTTAATAAACATTATAATGGGGAATCATGCATCAGCAATGGAACTTTGAGAGCATGTTCACTTTGCAAGCTCTCAATGCAGAGAACTTTATTCGTTGCACGCACTTGCCGTGGAGTACACGTTGTTTATGGCCAGGATAGGTGCCTTTTGACCTAATCTTCAAAAGTTTGTGCTTCATCTTCAGCTCAAACATGTCTAATTTTATCTGTTTGCCAATCGGAACATAGCATATTTGATGCATACGCATTTGGAGCATCTATACAATTTCTTAATTTAAGAAGCATTTGAGTATTTAATTAATTATTGACTTGTTCATGGTTATAGCAATATGAACATTACTCCAAATCATACAATGATATCAATGAACACTGTTACTAGCTACGCGCCAACTAGCCTTCTTGAACGGGACAATTAAAAAAGTTAGAATTATTGTGAATAGGTGTGTTAGTTAAACTAAAATCAATAATCTAGAGAGTCAAAAGAACAAACTCATTACATTCAAATCCAAGTTTCCGTATCTAATCATCTATTAACATGGATAATTTATTTGTGACTTTATGCTCCAACTGGCCACTAGCTACTAATGAGTCTTCTTGTTTATCTTATATCATTACCGATCAAGAACATGAGTTTTCAAGTCCATATTGCCTCTTGATCCCAAATACTTTCAACAAGCCTCTTGAACTCTGTCTATACCATATTCTAGTTAATAGTTTATTCTTGATCTCTACAGTTAGTACCTTTCAAAATTGATAGTAGCTGGTTTTTAAACACTTGAGTCAGAAAGTATTCCTCAAATAATTTCATGTTCTATCTATCTGCTAGATTCAAGAGACCTTCTTTATTTTGATTTTTCTTGTTTATGATTTAGCAGATTCACATCAGAGAATTCTTGATAAATAAGCCCAATGGTTTCTGCATAACCTTATCATTTGCCCTAGCCTATGGGGACACTTGGAAAAACCCTAGAGGCATGATTTAGGACCAAAAAATTCCAATGATATGCAGCTGGTTCTCAAAAAATAAATAATGAAAAAGGCATGATGTGATTAAGTGAAACTCTAAATATATAAGTATTTTCAACTTATCAAACTTAGAAAACATATGAGATTCTTTAATCTGTTTATATTATCACTAAAGGATAAGGTCAATATAGATTAAGTAATTTATTCAGTTGCTTAAAAGAATTTATAACTAGAACTAGACAATGAAATGCAATCCATGATCAGTTAGATATCTTGGGTGTGAGTCATATAAAATGTTTTGGCTACTTTTACTCATGAAAGCACTAATCACTAGGGTTTCAATACATAAATTATATTGACTATAAGAATTTAGAATTGAAATCTGGGTTTTAAGGTGGTGTAAAATCAAATGATGGTGTGAGGAACAATAACAACATCACAGTAGTGTTGGGCATAAAATAATTAAAAGGGAGAAGGACTAGCTAAGAAGAAGAATAGAGCACACATGCTCTTCTCTAGGGCTCAAAATAAAATTATTTTGAGGCCCTACCACTCTATTCTATGTACAAATAGCTCTTTTAACACATGCACAAACTATAAGTCTAAATCATAATCATAATTAAATAAACAAAAAAAAAAATCTGTTGGAGTGCCACCTTCAATATATTGAGTTTACACTCAAAGAGAAGTAAAACATGCATGAGAACCAGTTGAATTTTCTACTTTTTTTTTTTTTTAAATATGTTGAATAATTATAATAGTCAAGGTATTTAAAAACAACTTGCATTTGAATTTGGTTCTTATGTAGTTTTCATATTAACATTCAATTCCACTAAGTTCAATATTAATCCTTCTTTATACACATTTTTAATTATATATTAATGAAGACATAATCAAAAGGTTCGGTCGTTGAACTAATTACTTACTAATATATAATTAATTAATTTTCAACTCGATATCACATTTTTTTTAATAATTGCGTGAAAATTAAAAAATTAATTTAAAACAATAAGATAACAAAAAAAAAAATTAAACATTACTCACCTTTCAAGTAATAGTTTCGCCTGCAGTGGAAAGGGTATTAGTGACAAATTGTCCAAATTGGAGGGATGACATTAATATTTTCCAATCAAAATCTGCAATAAAAAAATGGTAGCGGGCCATTAGTGCGAGCAACAGACAAATGGGTTGATGAAGTTGGGTGGTAATTTCAAGGAAAATGGGTCCCATTTTTGTAATGGATTTTGTTGACTTTTTGACCCTCTAACAACACGCAGATATACGAATATGATACAACGATGATGCCAGTATGTGATTGTTTCTGCAACACACGTACACCTCAACCTTAAGACCCGCCTCGAATTCGGCAGTCCCTATCCAAAAAAGGGTTACACGTATCCAGCATTGGGCATACCTCTACTGGATTTGGGACATTGGTAGGCTTGCAAACTAACGGATCTATTTGGTGTTTGCCTTGATAAAAATTCGTTTCAACTTGTATATTAAAGCTCGTTTAATAAATGAATTAAACTCAAATTATACAAAGATCAACTCATAAAATTTACGAACAAATTCTATTCAAGCTCGTGAGCTAGCTCGTAATTTTAATAATAAATAATTTAATTTTAAACATATAATATATAAATTTTTATTTTAAAAAACAGATTATTAGAATAAAATTAGAATATTTATTATATATATTATAATTTATTTAGTAAATAATTTATTTTTAATTTTTAATGTATAATTTTAATTTATAGTTTGTATTTTTTAAAATTCCTTTAAACTCGTTTAAACTTACAAACAGTTTGTGAATATCAAATGGCACAACAAGCTCGACTCGATTATAAATGAACTAAATTCGAACTAGTCAAAGTTTAGCTCGGTTCAGTTACACTCTGATTGTATTTAATTGTAATTTTTAAAATTTTATCTTAATTTTTTAACTTTTAAGCGAAGCCCAATTTGATAAAATTAATTTTTTATTTTATTTATATGTTTCCAATATCCAATAGCCATAAAAGTCAGACTATATTGAACTTGAGGCGGAATAATCAATAAAACTAATTTTACTTGTGCATAACTAATAAATATTATAACTATGTTATAATGAACTAACAGTATTTTATATTTAATATAATATTATTTTTGTTTATTATGGCAATATTTGGAAATGCACAATTAAAACTGAATTTAACATAATTTTAATTGTAAAATTTTTTAAAAATTAGCCTTTTTTTTTAACATTGGGCATATACATATATATATTCATTACATTGAAGATATCAAGATTTGAGTTGTGAACTTTTGATAAGCTATGGCATGGCGACTCTAAAATTCTGGAGGCCTGATTTGGGTGCATGTTTTCAACTTTGGAGCAGGTAGTATTATTATCATTGTTGCTAGGGGCATCTATTATTTGAACAATGGCAGCCACCAGCAATCTCATTTCACCACTACTGAGTTTAGTTAGTTCAAGATCCTGTTTAATGCAAAGACTTGGTTCAAAAGAAAATGGTGCTCAGTGGAACCAATACTAGGCAATGATACCCTTTTAACGGTCTTTTAAAGGGCAACAAGATATCTTTGAAAGGACATCAAGTTACCTGACAATCCAATCCAGAGTTATCAAATGACATCAAGTCACCTGCCCAAAATGAATAAATCACCCTTTCATCAATTCTCGATTCACATTCATTGCAAGTTTGCATGAGTTTCACTATGACCAGAGTACACAAGATTTAATAAGAGAGAAAGATGCTTCCTTCGACAAGTAATTTTCATATCTAACAACCAAATGGTGCCTAAAAATGAAAATGGTCACAACTACAAGAGATCTTACAATGATTAAATAACAAAATGTGGAGAACAAGTACGTATGATCTCATGCCCGTGAGCCTTGGCCTAATGGCCAAGCTCTTAGTGGCGTATGGAGGGTCTCGGGTCGAGACCCACCCTCCCCCCTCCCCCATTGTAACTTGACCAAAAAAAAAAAGTACGTATGATCTCATCAACTTATACCTCAACACAAGACATCTGTTATCATGCGGGCTTCTGGAACTTCCCATGAACCCACACCCTTTGCATGCTCTTCCCTTTTCTTCGATTTACAGAATTAACACAACAATACTCGAGCTCAAGCTGCAAGAATATAACCGAATAGGTAGTCAGAAAATAAGACAAATAATCTCTTGGAGTCCAATCAGTAGACAACACAAAATTATGCTTGAACTTGTTTCTCAACCAAGGACAGCTTGGAATAATTTGTCTTGAAAAACCACAAAATCTATTAGGATGTATAAACAAGACCTTATTAGAAACATGTTCAAGGATCATTCAACAAAAACAAGATGCACAACTACTTCATTATCAAGCAATTGAAAGACAAAGTCGGCACCTCAATGAAGCCTGCATCGACAAAAAGATCCCTGACAGTCTCTAAAGAGAAGAAATAAGATCTAGTGCCATCAGCTCGCATGTACTCTCGGAAGCCCACTCTTTTGTCTGGCTCAAATCGCAGCATGGTCATGTCATAGAGGCCTGAGTTTCATCCAACTGAACATTTGTCAGCAAGTGCAGAAGACTTTTGTACAGATTAAATAAGTGGATGTAAAGTGCATTAATATATCTGTCAATTACAAGTCTCTTCAATCAGTAATTCATGGTAGTTGTTGTATAATTACCATAATCCCTAAGTAAAAGCAGGCCACCAGGCTTCAATACAGAAAGGCACTCCAGTATAGTTGTTGGCATCCTTTTGAGTGGCACAGCTGATAGCGTGAATATCTGGCATATTATGCAAAGAAAGAGGTAATTCAGAATCCAAATTTTACTAGTTATATATAACCTCTGAAAAAATCTTGGAAACAATCTTGAATTGTACAAATGATGGAAAAATTAACGTTTTCTTTTCTTTCCTTGTTTCTCTGTTTATTCTTTGATATTGTCCACAGATGCATGTGCATTAACTGGTAAAAACATAACAGAGAAACATAAACCCCAAAACTGAAAACATTATGACGACTACTTTGAGGTGAACTAGGAGCTCAAAATGTGAGACACATTTTTCCCCATAGCGGTGCCCAAAATGTACTTGTACTTTGGTTATGCACAGTTATTAACATGGAACTTATAGTCTCACATATGCAGAAAAAAATTGAGAAATCCCACCATCAAGAACTGTTTCTTTAACAGCATAGCTAATGGTTGGTAAGAAAATTAGAGTCAAAGAACTATTAAACTCGAACAGGACGTGGATAAGTACAACAGCATAGGTCAAATACCCCCACTTCTTTTTCATGATTCAGCAATAAACTATATTTCTCTCCATCAATAGGACAATCAACCTCAATAATGTCACCACTGCACCAAACATCCCATGCAAACAATCATGGTTCTCGAGCCATCCATTGTGGCCATTCCACCAATATCTTGTCTCAAAATTCTTATATACACAGCTGTCCATGTTTGATCTATGTAATATATGACAAAATGTAGCAGTAAATAATGAAGCCCACAGACTCTGCATGCTAATTGTCATTAGGAAAAGCTCTAAAACTTACCAAGGTGACAAAATCAACTCCACCAATGCAACAGCCACCTTCTATCAACGAATACGAACTATATGCATCGCTTGTATTTCTTTCTTTAACATCTGAAGAAGAAAACAGAAGTCCCAAGAACTAAAATGAACCATGGTTGAAAACAATCCTCATTGCTAAAAAAAATTCTTTAAAACAATTAGCTAACCAGACGACAAGCAATCTTTTTGTTTATGACGAGGAATTAACCGGCAAGAATCGCAAAACAACCACTTGGGAAATCCAGTGAAAGCAAAATCAGAGTAGAACGTCTTAAAACGTTGTTGTACGGAGACTATATTAGAGGCATCCAGAAACTCTTTTGCTCTACTGAGTGTCTCATTGCTACAGTCACAAGCATAAACGAATATGCTTTTGTTGCCACTAATAAAACAAAACAAGAACAGCATTACTAAATTTATTAAGAAAATCAAAGCAAAGAAACTCTAAAACTAGCTCTTGAAATTCAAAGAAGTTCAAGAAACTAGCAACAATAATAATTTGGCCGCCAAGCACACAACACCTCAAGAAATTAGAAATGTTATATGAGTAACAAATACCGTAGAATTGGAATAACAGAACTGCCATTTCCACAGCCAACCTCTAAGAGCTTAGAGAAATCTTTACAAGAAACTAGCTCTGGAAACTCCTTCAACAAGTACCTCCTCTCCTGCACTTGGCCAATTGCTTTCATGTTTATGTGAAAAAAAAAACAATGGTATTCAAATAATTCAAGAAAAGCAAAATCAAACCTTAAAGAATTTGCCAGAGGGGTGGCGGACATGGAATCTTTGCCATGCTTTTGAATCACCACTTTGTTCTTGTTCTTGTTCTTGATCTAGAGGAGATGAACTAAAGGGAAGTAAATGGTATTCGAAAGAAGGGTTGTTTTCTATTTCTTGTTTTAATGTTTCCCATTCAAAGTCCTTTGAGAAGTAGTCTGCTTCTGCTTCGTTCATCGCTTTCCGCTTCTTGACGACCGCGTCACGGCTGAGATACAATTTCTTTAAGTTAGTGGCAACCAACGAAAGGGACATGCAGCCCACATCGGTCTCTAAAGTTAGAGTTTTATTTATACATATAAGGCCTCGCAGATCAATGGCCTGTGCCCACTATAAGAATAATGGATTGAGGCTCTAATTCAAGAATGATACACATTTAAATTATGTAAAATAAATACTGTGATATGTGCGTAGCCCGTCCAGAACGGAGAATAAAATATTTTGTCATCAAGTTAAAGTATTAGCTATATAAGCTAGTTATTAAGGTTGAATAATATTCAACCTTAATAACTAGCTTATATAGCTAATACTTTAACTTGATGACAAAATATTGGGGACATGGGTTACTAGAGGAAGCTGCTTGTCAGTATCCACAGCCTGAATCAACCCAACTTCATGGTATAGTGACCCATCCAAATTTGTCTCACAATTGCTTGGCATGAAATCAAAACCTCAAGCACCTTTAACCCAAAAAGCTTGACAAAATTCCACTTTCTTGTCATTTTCCATTAAACTTTATTGACCTCCATTATGTACCTGAACAATTTTGAGCTCTCAAATAGATGATTTATTGTCAAGCCTCAAGTTGTGGTGTTTTGGGGTTGGGGGGGCAAAGCGGGAATTGCTCCCTTTTGATCAGAATATGTTTCCACCACACATGAAAATATGTTAATATGGAGAATGAAAGGGTGTGTATGGTACAGAAGAAATTTAAGACATGCCCTTTAAAACACATTGCCTTGCAGCAATTACAATTCCATCAGCTTAGTTCAACAACTAATATACTCTTGCAATACAAGAAAGCAGCAGTCAAAAAAGCTAGTCAGGATTAGTTCAATCTTTAATGAATCATATTTTAAGTTTGTTTTACTATTAGAAGTGAATTTGACTGGTTTCACATCAAGTTACAATTCATCCTATGAAGTTCTAGTCATGGGGCTCAATGAAGTGGTTAACCAAAAAAAAAAAAGGACAGTTTACAATTTAGTATACTATCATGTATGAATGCTTCCATGCTAGACAGCTTGAAAGTAAGATGATTGAGACCCTCAATATGTGTTTAAATAAATCAATGCAAGATCATCTTTGATAACTTGCTCTTCACAAACCTTCACTCACTCTCTGTAAAGCTCTTCGGAGCTCATCAGCCATCCCTTGTAAGAGAACAGGCTTTCTAATCACTCCATTCATTCCCATCTGTAAGCATCTCTCCCAAATATGATCTTCAGCACTTGCAGTCAGGGCTATAATCAATGGCCAGCTACGACTTCGGAACTTTCGGATTCTCATTGCCACTTCAAATCCATCCATTTCTGGCATCTGAAGGTCTAGAATAACCACTCCAAAAGCATTTTCAGCAGAAGTAAGAGCACTAAGGCAATCAAACCCAGACGCAACAGCAGTCACTTCACAGCCTAACTTCACAAGCAGCTTTTTGGTCACAGTTCTGTTCACATTGTCATCATCAGCGAGTATAACCCGAAGGCCTCTGAACATAGAGTTTGAATTTGGTTGTTCCAAGTCAGTTCCAGAGGCAAATATGGCTCTTCCATAAGAAGGCCGAATTTGAAACCTGAGAACCAGAGTCATGCTTTGTGCAAAACCCAAAGAGTTTTGAGATATCCAAATATTACCTTGCATCATCTGTGCAAATAAAATTATTTTTAACTATGTCAAAACAAATGGGATACAGATAACTGTCAGCAAAAATAATAACAATGACCTTCAAATACCACAAATCTTAGAATCTCTACATACAATTTGGACACTTTTCCCCAAAAAAGAATTGAAATCAAACAAGATGATATTGAAGAGCGGAATTTACTTTGCTTGGTAAACACATTGACTTATTGAATCTAATATCATACCAGTTAAATTTCCAGCAGATTTCTTATGGCATTTGAGGCTCCTTTGATGAAGGTATGAGTTTAATTTTGATGAATTTGAATTTTTGGCAAGTCTTGGATTTTATAGATAAATAACAGAACTAAGTATGTGTTCATCATTGCAGTATTTAAACTCCTTATGTACCAAGATGCTGTAAATTGACTTTTTGCAATTTTCAGCTAGGCTATCCTAAAAACATATTAAGCCTAGTTTGCCCAAAACCAAAAAGCTCCTATTGAGATGACTAATCAACCAGCATAGACAGGAGCATCTTTTATAAATTGTGCTAGCAACCCTATATATGAAACAGAATTGTTCATCTAATATGGAAAAATAAAACAGCAACAATTTTTATGCTTTCCCTGCATAATACAAACAAAGAATGCACAGCACCAATAACGGAAAAAAAATAGAAAGTAGTTTCAAAGTGCTCACCTGCACAAGCTTTTTGCACATACTGAAGCTCATGCCTTCCTTCATGTAATCACTGTTTTGCCGCCTCCCAGAAGACTGAGTGCTTGAGGTTGATCCATCTGATACAGAACTTCCCTCCCTAATCTCCACCTCGAACTTTATACACACATACTCTTCAGGAGCATTTGATTTCCACACGCCCAACATTCTGTCATTCTTTCCCTCACTACCACTCTCAGAGAAAACCCGAAATATAACAGTTCCGCCACCATTATAGATATTCAACAGATATCCAACCATATGCAGAATCACTTGAAATGCCCTTCGCTCATCTCCTATCACCAAATCAGGCAGAGAACTCTGAACATCAAGTCCAAAACCAAAGCCTTTACGCATGCAAAAACACTTAGCAAGGCAAGAAGATTCCTTGATCATGGAGTGTAGCCGGAAAGGCCTCAATTCTAATGGGAATCTTCCATTATCTTTGGCTGAAATCTCCATGACATCATTAATCAAAGTTGAAAGAACATTACTGCTTTTTACCAATGTATCAATGATAATCTTCTGTTCAAAACTCGTGTTCTCATCCTGGAACATTGAAAGCAAGCCCAAGATTGAGTGCATTGGCCTCCTCATTCCATGACTCATTACCTTCTGAAATGAGTTCCTAGCTTGACTTGCCATCATTGCATTCTTCTTAGCTTGCTGCAAAGCACGATTTTGCTCACTTAGCTTCTCTCTCATCATCTGAGATTCTTCAAGAACTGAAGCATGGGATAGAGCAACAGCCACCTGATCAGCAACTACTTCCACTATTTCCATTTCGTCAATGCTCCAAACCCTGGAATTCATGCCTGGAAGAACCAAAACCAGTATAGCATAGCGTGTATCCACTAGTTCAGGTGTGCCCCCTTTAAAATTTGAAACCTGAAGCATTGGCATCCGAATTGCTGCCACGGCACCTGCCTCCACAGACCCACCACCACTTGCAGCCCCGAGGGCTGAATTTGGCCTCAAAATCTTCACCCCCTTACTATCTTTTATCTCTAAAATGTCTGGATCATTGATGGGAATAGAGAAATAACCTTTAACACTTGGTCTCAACTCGTGGGTGAGATTCATCTCTGTTCGATTCTCATTCGGCATCCATACAGCACAATTATGCAAATCCAAAGTCTTTGAAAGCTCAACTAAAGTTGTATACAATATGGTATGCTTATCAAGTGATTTCCTGATTTCTCGGGTTAGCATTCGAACATGCAAACTTGCTTCTTTCTGCTTCTTCATCATACCAACTTCTTGGTCTAATTCCAGCACATTTTGCTTCAAGAAAAGCTCCCTCACTTTCCATTTGAGAAGAAGAGGAATCAAAGTCAAAAGGGTAATTGCAGTTGCGCATGAAACCAAAGCAGTGAGGAATTTGGCAACGGTGAGGGAAAGCATCAATTGAAATGAGTGCGGCCCATAATCAGTCCAAGCAGCAAGCAAATGTGTCAAACCACAGAGTACTATAAATGCGATAAACTGAAGGAGGACCCATTTAAAGGGAAAGTTGGAGCAACTAACAAAGTAAAGAAGTTCAATAGGAATTGAAAAATAGGCTACCGCAATCAGGACATCACTGACCCTTTGACACTCAAAAATGCTTTGTAAGCTCCACGACCAATAATCATCACAGGAACAACCCTCAAACTCATTGTCAATGGCAGAAACCGAGATCATAAGATAAGTTATGAGTAAGAATCCAGGAGCTAATGCTCTTAACATTGCACCCAAGTCAGTACTTGCTCAACACATTCTTGTCAAATTCGCTTGATTATACAAATAAATCATACTAACAAAAATAAAATAAAACAAAATACTTGCCTCATGTCCTAACAAGCCCACCAATCATTGCAAAAAACCACCAGAAAGAACTAGCTCAAGATCTAAGATACTCCCTTATTTTTTGCAGTAAAAAATAAAAACTCTATCTTCTAGATTTCAAGATCTTACAAACCAAATTGCCTAATCCTCCATAATTACACAATAACAACTCCCCCTTTTATTCCCTTCTATGATAAAAATATAATTTGCCTCTATCACGTTCCTTTTCTGCCTTACGAATAATAATTACTGTTAATTTCTCCAGCAGTCCTGAAGTTTGCGCCCCAGAAAAAAATCAATAAGCTGGGTTGAAAATTACATATATTAGAAAGGAAAAAGGGAAAAGAAAATGAAAAAGACAAACGGCAGATATTAGATATAAAGATGAGTCCACAAGAAAAGAAAGGGAAAGCCAAAAAGAACACACCATGTACCTCCCGTGTAAGCCAAAACTGCCAAAAGAAAAATGCGAACTTTATCAATCTCCAATGCCAAAGACTCAAACTTTAGATTTATAACACCCTCAATTTCCAATCTTTGATCAACCCAGAAACCAAAAGTTCCTGTTCTTATAAAAACACCATCAAAGAAACAAAACCCACTTGAAAAAAATAAAGATTAGCCCTCGCTTTATCACTCGCCAATGCCAAAGACTCAAGCTTCAGATTTACAACAGCCTTAATTTCCAATCTTTGATCAACCCAGAAACCAGAAAGTCCTGCTCTTATGAAAGGATCATCAAATAAACAAAACCCACTTCAAAAAAACAAAGATTACCCCTCTCTCAATTCTTACAACAGCAAGAAAACCATTATCTGCGGTGAATTGTAATGTTGAAAACAAAGAAAACTACAGTTTCCACTTGGGCGATGAAAAGAGAAAAGCAGCAGAACGACGAGTGCCTAAAGTGTATTTTTTTTTTTATTATTATTGGTTTAATTTTTCCTGATACAGAAGTAAAGGGTTTAAAGCAAGTGGGAAAATAAAAAATTTAAGTGAAGAGAACCTGGACGATCTACTTCTATTTCATACCCCCACCAAATAAAATATCAATATACGCCATCAAATTTCTTGTGTATTTTAAAGCCAAATAAAATATTAAAAAGAAATAAACATAGAATAAATAAATGCTAACAATACTACTATTTTTACTACCTTATTTATGATTCGTTCATGTTCATATGTTTTTTTATTAGTTTAGTGTGTGTAAATTAGAGAGTTTTGTCCTTTCAATTTGGCACATCTATGATCCTTGGATTTATCAACCTAGGCCAATGTGATTTGCAATAAATCCTATTGCTTAAACAATTTTAAAAAATTTGTCAAAAAAAATAATATTAAAAAATTTCTTTTCATAATAGTTTAAATAATAAAAATGTGAACACATATGTAGCAAGTAAAATT
>CATIWM010058644.1:0-17320 GCA_949671775.1 Mallotus repandus
ATTTTGTGGCTAGTTTTACATGAACAACACTAGCAACAATTGTATTATATATACTGCTTCTTTGTATTTGTAAAATAGAGGTGCAGAAATAATAATAAAAAAACCATTGAAAGCCATTTCCAATTCTATTTTTCGTCTTTAACCAGTTCACATGGGCATGTTGCAACCAGTTAACTTCTTCTTCTAAATATAACTTCTTTATTTCATCATTCAACTGTTTCTTTGCCTGACTCAGTGAAGTCTCCATTCAATCACTCTTCTCTTATAGCTTCTAAGTTCTTGATTCGATCTAGAACATTGCCACTCTTTTGTTTGCACCGTTTAATTAGTTTTGCTCTGAGATTGAGTAATTTATATTGAAAAGAATTTAAACCTTCCCTTAGGTGACAATGATTCTACCAAACTTTGCTAATTAATTCTGCCCATTTAGGATCTAAATCCTGTCTGGCCTCATATTTGAATTTTTTAGAAACCATAGGAGCCTTTGCATCTAAAAGAAGAACAATCTATTCATGATCAGAACCCAAATAAGTCCTATGAAACTTGCGAGAAACTAAAAAGCAGTCTACAGTTAGCATTTGCTAAAGCACGATCTAACCTTGCTTGTATGGTTTGATTTCCAATTTGCTTATTATGCCAAGTGAAGGGGTTGCCCACCACTATTCATATTCAACAAATATAATTGCCTATAGACTAAAACAATTCAAATTCATATACTATATTTTTATGAGCAAATTATATCTTCCTTTCTCATATTTAATTGAATTGAATTAAATTTATACATATATTTCTTTTATTTTAGAATTAAATTTTTACCTTTGTTAATTTTTATTCTATTAATATTTAAATATTTTCATTAGGATTGGACTATTTTTTTTATTTACGTTAAATACTATATAAAAAGATAAAAATGTCATTTTAAACAGTAAAAAATTATAATTAATTATAAAATATTAATAATATCTTAATCCTTTATATTTAGTAACATTAAATATATACATTCTCACTTACTAATGATATGGTTTATAAAAAAATAACCATATTATTAATATTTTGTAGTTAATTATAATTTTTTACTATTAAGTCTTTTTATATAGAATTTAATAAAAAAAATGGTCTAATAACAGAAGATCATAAATGTTAATTGAATAAAAGTTGAGAAGGAAAAAATTAAACTTTAAACTAGAAAGTGTTAATTAGATCAAACTTGAGAGAGAAAATGTAACTCTATTTCATGCAATTTTTTCTATTTTTGTTCTTACAAGACTTGAAGAATATTGATCAACAATGCATGTCCCCATTTAAATAATGTTAGACCAAAACTAAAAAATACAAAGAAAACAGAAAGGAATGTAAATGTGGACTTTCTCGAAGTCAAAAAAAAAAAAAAAATTAGCTGGCAAAAATAATAAAGGTTATGGAAGTGGAGATTTCATGTGATACCACAATCACCAATTCATGCAACCTACCAAATGAAACCCAAAAAATAATACAATAGTTGAGAAACATATAGTAGACGTGAACACATCTATCTTCCCATCTTCATATCAACAATAACAATAAGAATTAGAATGTTACTGGAGAAATGTAATGAAATGATCCCTTTGACCGTTTCTTTCTTTAAAACTGCCAAAACAAAACCCAAAAACCGCACATATGCTTTACCTCTCCCTTCTTTTCCTCTCCTCCCACCAAAAAAAAAAAAAGAAAAAAAAATTTACAAACACTTTCAAGAAAATTTTCTTTCTTTGTGGACTAATTTTCTTTTCTTTTCTCTGTTTGTTTTTTGATTGTTTTGTTTGGTTTCCATTAATTTGTTTCCAGTCCACACACACCGCAGATGCTCTACAATGGAACGCAAGAAAACCTTTACAATGAACTGGGATGCTCTCGGGGACCACGATGATGATGATGATCGTTTTTTCGAGACCTATGATCGCCTCTCTTCCGCTGTTCCTCTAGACTTGGCCTCCTCTGGCTCTGAGGATGATTACGACGCTTTTGATGACCCTCGTGCTTCTTTCGCTTCTGCCATTTCCTCCATTTCCACCTCAGAATTCCGAAACTATGCTGCTGCTGCTTCTGTTGCAGCTGCTGCCGCCGCATTGTCACCGGATTATGATGTCTGGATGGCAGCCCCTGGGTCCATTAAAGAACGCCGAAAACGCCTTCTTCAAGGCATGGGATTATCGGCTGATAAAGAGCTTCTCACAGTCCCCAATGAAGACTTGACACCTGCTGCTGTTTCTAACAACGTTGCCAACGGTGATCATATTGCTGCTCCTCCTGATGTCAATGGCGATGCTCCTGGGGAAGAATTGAAGCATGAGACGACACCTACACCCGTACCTGTAGTGCTCGTACGTTCAAGGTCTGGTGGTGACATAGACTCCTTTTTGGTTGAAAAGAAAAGAAAAGAAGAAGTGCTTGGCAACATTTCCAAACAACGGTTGACCAGAACATCATCGATGACAATTTTGTCGCACGCTAGATTGTGCCCTTATCAGGATTCAATAAGAGTTTCACCTAAAGGTGCAACAACTATGCGTTCATTAACAAAAAACAGTAGCGTAGCACCTCTGTTATCGCAGAGTAGGTTCGGTGCTTTCTTCTTGATAAAGAATTTGGATACAGGGAAAGAATTCGTTGTTAATGAGTATGATAAAGATGGCATGTGGAACAGGGTGAGCGATCTTCAGACAGGGAAGCAATTAACGATGGAAGAATTCGAAAAGTGTGTCGGACATTCTCCAGTTGTTAAGGAGTTAATGAGAAGAGAAAACGTTTCCAGGATAAATGGTGGTGTGATCTCTGACGACAGAAAATTCACTGCTAATTCTTATCTATCAAAGAGTTTGAGAATAAGCAAGAGAAGAGGTGCGGCATTCTTGAAGAACATAAAAGATGTTGCTCATTCTATGTCTAAAACAGGATTGAAAGGAGCTGACAAGGAGAAGGAAGGTCATTCGCCGACGGGGGAGTCGAAAGCTGGAGGCAAAAATTCATCATCTTCTGGGTGGATAAAGGTTAGGCAGACAGGGAAAACGTACAAAGAGTTAAGTGCTTTGCATTTGTGTCAGGAGATTCAAGCTCATCAAGGATCAATATGGACTATTAAGTTCAGCTCTGATGGGCGATTTCTTGCTAGTGGAGGTGAAGATAGGATTATTCATATATGGGAAGTTCAAGAATGTGAAATTATGTCACTGAATGAAGGGAATTTAACTCCACTTCATCCCTTCGCAACAACACCAAGTATCGGAGAGGTTACTCCACATCCCTCAGAAAAGAAGAAGAAAAAGAAAGGTTCATCCATCCATAAACCGGAGTATGTACACGTGTCAGAAACTGTGTTTTCCCTTTCAGATAAACCTGTCTGCTCTTTCTCAGGTCATCTTGATGATGTCCTGGATTTGTCCTGGTCCAGATCACAGGTTAGTATTTAATTCCTCCCAATTTTGTACTAATCAGAAATAGAAATATATAAGATAGCTCTGGCTTTTCACTTTTTAAGAATTAGCTCAGACCATTATGAAATTTCAAGCAACATGATCAGATACAGAACAGAATCAAACTCTTGTGGGGGCAATTTTATTGATTTTGCAGCTACTGCTATCATCTTCAATGGACAAAACTGTTAGGTTGTGGGACATGGAAACCAAGAACTGTCTAAAGTTGTTTGCTCATAATGATTATGGTAAGATGACCAAATGTTTTGCAAAGGCAAACTGTTTGACTTGTATATATTAGATCCTGATTGATCGTTTTCTTTTGAAGTAACTTGCATACAGTTCAATCCTATTGATGATAACTACTTCATAAGTGGCTCCCTAGATAACAAGGTTCGGATATGGAGCATACCTGATCGCCAACTTGTCGATTGGACTGATCTTCATGAAATGGTCACTGCTGCCTGCTATACTCCTGATGGCCAGGTCTTAAAAATGACCCTGTTTTACTCTAGATTTTCCATGAATTGCTCAATATTTGGCTCTGCTTAAAGCCTTGGTCTTCGATTATTTCAGGCGTTACCATTGTTGCCGTGTTGAAAAACACTATTTTGATTTATGGCGATTAACAATTTTGCTATGTTAACACACTTCGACTTTGGTCTATAAATTTTAGAACATCTGAATATTAGCTTTAAATTTGTCATTTTGGTAAATGTGGGTACTAATCAACTTCATTGTTGTAGCTTTCAGTTTTTGATTGTTTATTAATTTTTAGCTTTTGATAATTGAAGGGTGCGCTAATTGGTTCGCATAAAGGGAGTTGCCGAATGTATAATGTTGAAGGTGTGTATCTCCATCTTCATCATTTTTGTTATTTCTGCATGCATCTGCTATTCTGTAAAAGTATCTGCGGATTTTATGAAGTGTCCATCATTGCTAGATACCATAAAACATTGTTGCACTGAAAGTTATTCCTCTGCCTATTTCTAGATGCAAGGTATTAATGTAATTGATTACATGAACCAGATTGTAAATTGAATCAAGTGGAGCAGATTGATTTGCATAACAAGAAGCGGCCGAAAAAGATCACTGGTTTTCAGGTAATTATTGGTTTTGGTCTGTACTTCTTTCCATATTTTGCTCTGCTTACATATGTTAAATCACTAAGTTCATACCCATATAGTTTTCCCCAGGTAATTCATCTGAAGTGCTTGTTACTTCTGCTGATTCTAGAATTCGAATATTGGAAGGTTCAGATGTTGTTCATAAATTTAGAGGTACGTCTCAAAAAATCATCATTTGTTATCTTTAAATTCATATGCTCCCCAGAACAACATGTGCGCTTCCTGCTAAATAACCATAGTCCACTAATAAAAATATAACTAAATTTGATTAAGTGCAGGTTTTCGAAATATCAACAGCCAAATTTCAGCATCATTCAGCACAGATGGAAAATATGTAATATGTGCGAGTGAAGATTCACACGTATATGTGTGGAAGCACGAGGAGCGATCAGGGAGTGGGAAGAGCAAAAGTATAGTGACTACTCGATCTCACGAAACCTTCCAGTGCAGAGATGTGTCAGTGGCAATACCATGGCCTGGTACCATAAAGGGTGAACCACCATCACTATTACAAGTGCACTCCAAAAGGCATTCAAAACGTTCCTCACTCTCTCAACCAGTTTCATCATGCAGCTCCCTGACAAGAGAAGATGCATTATCTGCAAGTAGCAGGAGATACTATCAGCCTTTACCCACAGAATCTCCGGGTAGAGAAGAAGAAAATCCTCTAGCAGCAGGAAATAGCAAGAGACAGTTACCGCCTCTACCCAAGAAAAATAACAACCCAGAAAGAGTAGAAAGAGTAGAAAGAGCTCCATCACCAGAAGAAGACCCTTCAGCAATTTGTCGATCCGATTCGTGTTTCGGCGACTCGTTTAGTACTTCAGCTTTTTCATCAATAAGATATGGTGATTCACCATCAATTTCAGCAGCTCCATCACCTTCATCTTCATCTTGGTCATGGTTTGAAGGTGGTAGTAGCCATGGCAATCAAATTCAAGCAACGGCATGGGGTATGGTGATCGTAACAGCTACACTAGGAGGTGAAATTAGAGCATATCAAAATTTTGGCCTGCCTCGCAGGATTGGTCGCCAGTCCAATCTATTTTGAAGCATTTGTATGCATAAAGTGGTTTATTGTGATTATTCTTATTGTTCCTTCAATGGCATTAGTGAAGCACAGTAGCATGATGGTTCTTCTAGCAGCATGTTCATGTACCATGCAGAGAGATGATGGTTGGAGAAAAATTGAGCCTTGTTGTGTGTTAAGTGAAGCAACAGGAGCGGTACTTCCAGTTTATATGCGAAGTTGTTCGTCCAATTTTTTGTAAAGTAAATATTTCTTGTTGTCAAACAATTTTTTTAAAAATTTTTTCTTATACATATGTAATTGATAGGGATAAAGATTAGAAGCACAACTTTTGGTTGTTCTAGTTCTTTCATTTTAGTTATGTAAATTCTACGTACTTTTTTTTTTTTTTCCTCTTTTGGTGTAGAGGTTGGTGTCTTGGTGTACAGGCAGACTTTGTAAAGCGTTTTTAACAATGGATCGATGCACCTGAACTGTTGATTGATTATAGTGGATTCCATAGAATCTAGATATTGTTCGTATCCTACTCTAATTAAAGTACAATGTCCGGCTCAAGTCTAAAATCATTAATTAATTTCTTCCGCTACTGTATTATCTATAGAAAATTACAAATTCACAAATTTAAGTCAGTTCACATACTTGATACACTCATAATCCAAATTTCATGGGCCAGAGGGAACGCTTGGTGGAACATGACTATTCTGATGCCATAGACCAAAAGTTTGTTAGAGAAAGAAATTGTCGAAAGTAGCCACTTCAACAACAAGGTATGAAGGATTTGTACCACCAAATGTGGAACAACCGAAAAAAGTATTGCGTCCGTCTGTAGATCTTTAAAAAATAGGAAACATTAAACAACCCAACAGGAGAGAATATCGAAAATTCAGGAGATGTTAATTTTTCATACTTTTATTTCAATTACTGTTGTGAATTTATTTGTAGAAGAACTGCAAAGTTAGTGCAAAAAGATGGAGAAGAGGCAATCCAAACTCTTCCAGCTTATGACTAATATCATGGGTAAGCACAAAACTAGTAGAATCTCCGTCCTCCAATGCAAGAGGACATTCCTAATCCTTCTACAAGACAAAATTTTGGGAAGCTTAAAGGGCAATCGTCTGGGACCCTTCAAGAGATTGGAGATTCCTACCATCATGAGGCTATGGTTTGAAAAAGGTAATTGCAACCTCATGAATGAGAGGAGAGCTGATTTAAACAGGGTTATTCCAGACGGCCAAGTGTTCCCTCACAAAATTTATGGTGCTACTGGCACCATTTCTCAGCTTGGATTTTATGATGCACGAGTGATCTACCCAACTAATAGGCCCACTTGAGTTTTGCAAGCTGTAAAAAGATAATCCATATACAAGGGGATACAAAATTTCCGAGTTTGCCTTATTTTCAGCGGAGGATGTACAATCCACATTGGATCATATTTTAAAATTTACTATACAATGTGGAGAAGTAGCCAATCATGATAGTTTTTTTAATTTTAAATTGAGATTGTTTTCTAACTCTTTCACAACTAGAGGTGAGTACGGGTTTAGAAAATTTGAGAATTTAAATGCCTGTTTAGTTTTAGAAAATATTTTCTGTTTTTCTTTTTCAGTTTTCTTTTCATTTTCTTTGTTTTCCAGTTTTTCATTTTCCAAAATAAAAAATAGAAAATAGAAATCATGTTTATTTGTTACTTTTCATTTTTTATTTTTCATATTTTCATAGGTATTATTTTTAGTGAAATTTATTTTTATAATTTTTTAATTAATATACTAATTTTTATTATGATTAATATTAAATTTATTTATTTTATGAAAAAACTTTAGATTATGCACATTTAATAAATTTGATGGTGGTGGTGAGGTCGAGGTGAGGGTGGTGGTGGTGGTGAGGTGGGGGTGGTGGTGGTGGTGGTGGTGAGGTGGGGTGGGGATGGTGGTGGTGAGGTGAGGGTGGTGGTGGTGGTGGTGGTGGTGAGGTGGGGGTGGTGATGGTAATATATTTTGTTGGTAATATATGTAAATTATATTAAAGGTTGCCGAAAATATATAATATAAGATTAAGCATACATAATAATATAAGTCTTCTAGGTCTGTGGTTTGGTAGAGACCCCCCTTGCGCTGGGTTAAATGCTACGTAAACGCTGCTATTTTTGAGAGGCATGGGTATGTTGGCTTCGGTTGTGTCATTCGAGATGATATGGGATGTTTCATTGCAGCCAGAAGCAGATTTGTCACTGGGCTCCTGGATGCAAAATTGGCCGAAGGTCTGAGCCTTAGAGAGGCACTTAGTTGGATTAAGGAGCAAGGTCTATCTCATGTCATTGTGGAGAGTGATGCGCTTTTGGTAGTTCAATCTTTGCAGTTTCCACAATCTGACTTTTCATCTTGTGGTATGATAATGGAAGATTGTAAAGCTATCCTAAGTCAGCTTAGAGATGCAGTTGTTATGTTTGTCAAAAGGTCTGCGAATAGTTCTGCACACTCTGTTGCTAGAGCGCCTGTTGTACGCCAGACTTTACTATCTGGAGGGATGTTCCACCTCCTTTTCTCTTTTCTCTGTAATGTTTTGATTTCTAAATAATGAAGTTGTTCCTTTAGATTTTCAAAACACACACATATATATATATATATATATATATATATATATATATATATATAAGTCATTATAAGCTATTAAATATAACAAAATTATATTATATTTTAGTTAATAAAAATAACCCAACTTTTCTTATTTTTATTTGTAAAATTACTATTTTAATCAAAATGAAGTAGTGTGGGACAAAATTACATCATTTTGATTATTAATAATATATGTCTATATGTATTGGTATACAATAACAATAATAATTATAATAATATTATTTTGTTACAATTAAAATTGTCACAATATATCAATTGTGACAATAAAAATTTTGTCACGGAGTTGTCACATAAAACTCCGTTGCAAAAAGTCCATTGTAAAATATGTCAATAAAAAATTGTTACTAATAATATTTTTTTTATGACAATAAAATGAATGTCACAAAAAATATTGTTTGTGACAATTTATATTGTAACAATTAAAATTAAAATTGTCACATTAAAATTATATTACCACAAATACAATGCTATTTTTCATGACAATCTAATTTATTGTTCCAAAGAGTACAAATAGTGAAATTATGAATTGTCAAATTAATTATACTAACTAATCAATATTATATCAGTGACAATTTTATACGTCACTTTAATAATTTATTGTCACTTAGATAATATAGTGAAAAATTATGTTTTCGCTAATTTATTGTTTGTGACATTAATACAATTGTAATAAATTAATTGATACAAAATTATCAGTGACAGTGAAAAATGACACAAATCTTTAATTCGTGACCACAAAAATGTCACAAAAAAAATTGATTTGTGACATGAGATAATGACACATACTATTAAATCAATGCCAATAAAAATTGACACAAAATTATATATTAAAATTAATTAATTAGTAACTATAAAAATATTGCATAAAATATAATTAATATCATTATATTTAATTCAGTGATATAATTTATTGTCAGAAATTAATTATTGACAATATTATAATTTCTAACAATAAAATAAACAACATTATTTTTCCTATATATATATACATATAGATATATATATATATATATATATATATATATATATATGTTGTTGCATAAAAAATAATTATAAAATTAAAAAAACAATCCAAGAAATTTTATTCATTTTGACCGTTAAATAATGATGAACTATATACAAAATGTGCTGTTACTAATGTGCATTATATATCAACATTTTTTTTAATACCAAGGTCCTTGTTGGCTCTAATTTTTAGACCCATACGTGTTTAAAAATTCTTTACACACCATCCGTTCACTCTGGTATTTTTTTGCCTATAATTATTTGCAAAAAATACAATATAAATTCTCACAATTACAATTTAATTTATAATCATTAAAATTAAATTAAATTGTAAAGTGGCAATGACCGTGAAGTTGACTAAAAATAAAAATTACCTATCTTAGGGAAATCGTCTGTTTTAGCTTATTTTTCATTTTTATTGTAACTTTTTTTTTTTTGGATGTTATGTATTTCATACGAAATCAATGGCAAATAGGTCTCAGCAACAATAACTAGCAATAAAAATTATAAAAGATGAGATAAGAAAAACTACCTTAACATCTCTATTGATTTGACCATGAGCATGACGATAAATAAGAGCTTTGAGAGTCTCATGCAATACTGTGGCAATAATAGGCTCATCAAAACCTTCTCGATAAGTAGATTTCATTATGTGAAGGTGGGATCCCCCAGCTATGCAGGGCATCACAATCCAAAGACCGTGGTTATTGCATTTAAAACCCGCAAGCACATGGATTGTGAATTATAGCACAAAAGATATTGTTCTCTTGAAGACTATATATTAGTACTAATATTTTTTTATATTCTCAGCAAGCAAATTAAATAAAAGTGAATTTTGCAATAAAATAAACAAAGCAATTTAATTAAATTGTAATCAAACGATAAAAAGCTTAGAGCCTAGGTTTAGTTTCACTATTCTGATATGATCATGAACACGTTGACAAACAAAATCAATGATTTCAGTTTAGGGTAATTGTTCTAAAATACTTAAGGACTCTCTCGAGTTCAATTAAGTATTTAAAGAATAAAGTTTAACCTCCTCTCATGATTAAGAAGTTAATCTAAACTTATTAAGTTTCCTAACAATTAATTTACGACCGTAGACCCTGCCTACTATCATGGTTCCCAGTAGAGCTCGCCTACTGTCGTGGTTGAGTGGTCTAAGTCCTATGAGTCTTAAGCTGATAAATTTCTCTAACCCTCATTGGTAAATTTACCCATAAACATGCAAACAAACTAGCCAATAATGAAAGCAAAAAATAATTTTAACTCAAAGAAATAACTGAAAATCAATTTGATAAATAAAATCTTGTGTTCAGTCACATCATGGAATAGTTACTCCTAACCTAAACCCTAATGGAAGATTAGCCACGCATGATTGTGGTGAAGCAAACAAACATAATTAAAAGATATAAAAGATGAAGAAAAAATAAGATAAAGCTTCTTGAATCCTTGCTTGCACTTGTTTGTTGCCTCTTGAATATAGAAACTCCCCCCTTGAAATAGCTCTTAAACCCCTTTTATAAGGTAGGGTTAATGAGAGTCCTCCTTGTCCTTGATTTCTCTTTCCCTTTTAAAGTACGAAAACTTCTTTTTCTCGACATGGCTTTAGACACAGTTTTGTTGTATGTTGTGTCATGTTGCATGTCAAGTTCTAGATGAGCATACGATTTGAGTCATGTTGTGTCCATTTTTGTGTCAAATTTTCTTCTTTTCTCTTTACTTGGCAGATGAAAGTACGGTTTAGCTCATGGCTTTGATGAAGGCGTGTCACTCTTCTTTGCTCAATCCTTTGCTCAACACGATTTTGGCAAGCTATGTTGCATGCCATGTCGACTCAAATCCTTACTCTTCTTTGATTTCCTCTTTAACTTAGCTACAAAAAGGGAAAATTAATTAACATCAAACAGAAAATTGTTAAATATGCATTAAACAATAAAATCCTAATTAAATTAGTAACACTAATATAATTCATATTTAAACTTATATTATACCCAATTTATTCTAATTCTCATTCAATAATTCATTAAAAATTAACTCAAATATATGTAAATATTATACACATCAAATTTCCCTACACTAAAGCTTTGCTTGTCCTTAAGCAAAAATCAAATTTGAAATTTAAAGATCAGCTCAACTACAACCAAAGACTCATAGTTTCTAAGACATGCAAGCCGATAACATTGAGACTGAAAAATTGTTTACTAAAGAAGATAATTAGTTAAAAAATTTATCATATATGAACAATTTATTAATCACAACCCAAGCACATAACCGTTTAAAATCCAATGAACATAACTCTAGAAGAAAAACATTAAGGTCTATAATTCTTTTTTACACAAAACTTTGGTTGTGAATGCATTTTATGCTCCATTTCATAACATCTTTTCTTTTCTTTGCTTTTTGCTTTGGTAGTGTATTTTGCATTCAATCTCACTATTTTTTTTATTCTCTCAATTCAATTCTTCCCACTTTTAGTTATCCCCCGCCATTTTCGTATTACTAAGCGTGGATATTGCCAAGTGGGTCCTTTGGATACTCTTACTCTAATTAGAACATTGGAGTAGATTCAGAGCATGTAAGAATTTAAACTAAAGCACTGCTCTTACTTAAGAAAAGAGAGATTTTTTTTCTTCTTTTTTAGAATTACAAAGCAAAATGCATTTTGTCTCGAAATCATGCTCAAATTCAATCTTCAAGTTCATGCTTAGATTATAAAAACTAAAATTTTCATAAATAACGACCATGTACAACTATCTTAATTAATAAACCATTCAATAATTTGGTAATTGAATAAAAAAGCAAACTTATACAATATTGCTCTTTAATTGCAATTGAGCGACTGTTTTGCATAAAAATAAAAATTTAAAGGACAAGCTAACAGTAATATAGAGAAATGGAGTTAACAATTAATGAATAGAGAAAATTTATTTATTTATTATTCTTATTTTTTATTTTTTAATGGAAAATCATGAATAGTGGCAATAAATGAAACATGACAAAGGTCCCCCGCACTATCCATATCATTGTCCCCAATGACTAAACTCATGCTGAAATGAAAAGAACATATGTAGCAAAATAAAGAAAATAAAAAAAATAAAAAGAAAAGAAATACTACACTTTTGGTCACTGTAGCCATCAAACAAGCTAAACTGTTTTTTAAAACAATATAGCTAAGTAGCAATTATCCACAATACAGACCAGAGCAAATAACAGAAATAGTTCGAAATAAAGCAGCAAAATTATTCTTAAACATAAAAGAAAACATCACAAATGATAAAGATTGGTGAGGATAAAAGAAGAAAATGAGTAAAAAAGAAGAAGAAAAGAAAAATGGGAGGCGGCTTGCGTAAACTCACACGGATTTAAGAAGCCGTGGCTGAAGCCTTGTTGAATTAGGAAAGACATGACACGACATTGCAAACCGTGTTAGATCTAGTGTGGAGTTTGGGTCAAAATGGTTTAAAAGTCGCACGACAAGGGTTCTGAGCAAAAAATGAAAAATTGAAGGAATTGCACATGACATGGTAATGTTGTGTACAAAAGTGTGCTGTAAACATAATGACGTGACACGACATACTAATGTCGTGTCTGATGCTATGTGTGGATCTGTCATTAGAGGTGAATAATGTCACAGTATGGCAATGCCATGTGGTTGAGCATGTTTTCAAACCCGATAGAGACGCAACGATAAACATAGCATACCAATGTCGTGTTTGCAAGAACAAAATAATGCATAAATTTATTCGTACCTGGGCACAACTAGTAAAATGCCTTGGTATTATGGATTGGGCATGTTTTAAGTGGCCCTTTGGGAGCTTTTGAAAGAACATCTTTAGCACAAAATTCAACTGCATCCACTCGAAAATAAAAAGCAATTGATGAGGATTATTGTGGCTTCTTGAAGACATCAAACTCCACTTTTTCTTCTCCTATCTCCAGAGTAATTTTTCCACATTTGACATCAATAATTGCACCAGTGGTAGCAAGGAATGGACGTCCCAAAATTATTAGAATTTGATGGTCCTCTTCCATCTCTAGAATGAAAAAATCTCCTGGCACATAATAATCTCGAAACATCTTCTATGATTCTATAAGGATAGATGATGGACCTATTCGGTAGCTGTAGTGACACCGTTATTGGTTGGCTCACCAATGTTTAGGCGCCTGAAAAAATGCTTACACTTGTGCCTAAATCACATAAAGACTTATCTATAAACTCATTCCTAATAGTGCAAGGAATAGTAATATTCCCTAAATTTTTAAGCTTTTGTGGAAGTTTATTTTGAATGACGGCGCTGCATTCCTCATTGATAGGAATGGTCTCATGATTTTCCCACTTTTGCTTTTATGCAATGATGTTTTTTAGGAACTTTGCATAGACAAGTATCGTGTTGATCACATCTAAAATTGGTATATTAAGTTTGAGTTGCTGAAAAGCCTTTATGAACTTCTCAAATTTCTTGTCCAACTTTGATTTTTGTTGCCTTTGAGGGAAGGGTAATGGTAGAGTCTTTATAGGTACTTCCTTCTTGTCTTCTTTCTTCTTTTTAACCTCCTCAGTATGTTTCTCCTCTTCTTGTGTGTTTTTTATAGCCTCTCCCTCTTCCTTTTTAATTCCTACCTTGGGTAGTTGCTTTCTACTTTGAAGTATTATTGCATTGCTCCTTTGTCGCCTTTGAGGGAAAAGTAGTGGTGGAGTGATAGTTTTAGGCATCGCTTCTTTCTTTGATTCCTTAACATGTTTTTCTTCATTGTGGACATTCTTTGTAGCCTCTTCTTCTTCCTTTTTTATACCCACCTTGGGTAGTTGTTGTCCACTTCAAAAGCATTATTGCATTCATGTACTCTTTTGGGTTCTCGGGTTGACTAGGAAGTTGAACCGATTGTCAAAAATTAAAGGCATAGCTTTTGAAGTAATTTGATATTCTAACATCTTGTTATGTGCAAAGAGCTGACTCATTTGAGAAGTTAGATTCTTGATAGCTTCCTTTTGTTCCATTTGTATGTTCTTGATGGCCTCCTTTTGTTCTTTTTGATGCTTTAGAAATTTTTCAAACATGCTCTCTAAATGAGGCTTGCCTTCATCTTGTTGATGGAAAGAATTCTTTTATTAGAAACCTAGTGGAGGCTGCTTAAATGCATTTTGGACCCCCCTTGATTTGACAATGAAAAATTGGGGTGATTATGCCATCCTGGGTTGTATGTGTTGGAGTAAGGATTCCCCTGGTTTCTTTGAAAATTATTGAGAGTATTGAGTTGCTCAATTAATCGGTCTTGAGAAGAGAAACCCCCTTGACACTCTAGAGTTAAATGCCCTCCTCCATAATATTCACAATAGTAAACGGATATGGGATTATGTACCTTAGTTGAAGCTTTCAATTTCTTCGTGAGCATGTCAATTTTTGCATTTAAAAGATTCTAACCATCCACTTCATGCACTCTTACAACTCTCTTTGGTGCGCTTCTTTCTCTATGTCATTGATAATTATTGGATGTCATAGTCTCAAGCAAGTTATATGCATCATCAGGTGTCTTGCTCATAAAAGAGCCTTCAGTTATAGCACCTATGGTGATCCTCGTTGGCTTGGTAAGTCCTTGGTAGAAGGTTTGAATGAGCAGCCATTGTAGAACTCCATAGTGTGGGCATTGACGTTGCAAGTCCTTGAACCGCTCCCATGCTTTATACAAAGATTTACCATTGTGTTGAGTGAAACTTGTAATCTCTTACTTGAATTTCGTTGTCTTGCCCGGTGGGAAATACTTGCCCAAGAACACCTTTGACAATGGGTCCCATGTGGTAATGGATTGTAATGCTAGAGAGTGCAACCATAGTTTGGCTTTATCTCTCAAAGAGAAAGGGAATAACCTCAGCTTTATTGTATCCTGACTAACCCCATTCATTTTAAATGTGTCACAAATCTCAAACAACTGAGCTAAATGGACATTAGTATCTTTGTTTGGGAGAGCTCTAAATTGGAATTGTCAAACCATCTGAATGATTGCTGGTTTAATCTCAAAAGTGTTAGCATCAATAATAGGCCTCATAATACTGCTATGGGTATCTCTTAGGTTAAGCAACGTGTACTCTTGAAGAGCACAATTCCTTGCTGGTTGTGCCGCTTAATTATTAGCCATCTTTTGCCTGTCTTTCTCGCATTTTTCCTTTCAGTTTTTCTTACATGAACGCTCAATTTTAGGGTTGATCTTCTCTAAGTTTGTCCCCTTAGATCGATTGTTCATAAACTAGCCAAAATCACCTAAACAATCAATAAGCAAAAAAAGTTAGATTAAAGGAAAGAATACTAGTGTAAGAGAAGTAAAAATTAAATTAATTTCAATATTGCCAGTCCTCGGTAATGACGCCAAAAACTTGTTGCATTTAAAACTTACAAGTGCGCGGATCGTGAATTGTAGCATAAAAGATATCATTCCTTTGAAGACTGTATATTGAGTACTAATATTTTTACTTATATTCTCAGCTAGAAATTTAAAAAAAGTGAATTTTGTAATAAAATTAACAGATCAATTTAATTAAATTGTAATCAAATGATAAAAATTTTAGAGCCTAGGTTTACTTTCAATATTCCAATCTGATCATGAACACGTCGAAAAACAAAAATAATGATTTCAGTTAAGGGTAATTGTTCTAAAATACCTAAAAATTCTCGAGTTCAATTTAAGCATGTAAAGATTAATGTTTAACCTACTCTCGTAATTAAGAAGTTAATCTAAACTCATTAAGTATCTTAACAATTAATTTATGATCATAGACCCTGCCTACTATCATGGTTCACCGTAGAGCTCGCCTACTCTCGTGGTCGAGTAGTCCAAGTCCTATGAGTCTTAAGCTGATAAATTTTTCCAACTCTCATTAGTGTATTTACCCATAAAACATGCAAACAAACTGGCCAAGATTGAAAGCATAAAATAATTTCAGCTCAAATAATTAACTGAAAATCAATTTGATAAATAAAATCTTATGTTCAATCACATCATGAAATAGTTACTCCTAACCTAAACCCTAATGGAAGTTTAACCACACATGATTGTGGTGAAGCAAACAAACATAATTAAAAGTTATGAAAGATGAAGAAGAAATAAGATAAATCTTCTTGAATCCTTGCTTGCATTTGTTTGTTGCCTCTTGAATGCAGAAATTCCCCCCTTGAAACAGCTCTTAAACCCCTTTTATAAGGTAGGGTTGATGAGAGTCCTCCTTGACCTTGATTTCTCTTTCCTTTTTAAGGTAGAAAAAATGCTTTTTCTTAACATGGCTTTAGACACGGTCGTGCTGCATGTTGTGTCACGTTGCATGTCAAGTTCTAGATGAACACACAGTTTGAGTCATGCCGTGTCCAATGTTGTGTCAAATTTTCTTCCTTTCTTCTTACTTGGCAGATGACAGCACGGTTTGGCTCATGGCTTTGATGAAGGCGTGTTACTCTTCTTTGCTCAATCCATTGCCCAACACAATTTTGGCAAGTCGTGTTGCATGCCATGTCGACTCAAATCCTTACTCTTCTTGGATTTCCTCTTTAACTTAGCTACAAAAAGGGAAAATTAATTACAATCACATAAAAAGTCCTTAAAATATGCCTTAAATAATAAAATCCTAATTATAATACTAACACTAATATATTTCCTAATTAAACTTATATTTTACCCAATTTATTCTAATTCTTATTCAATAATTCATTAAAAATCAACTCAAATATATGTAAATATTATATACATTAAATTCCCCCACACTAAAGCTTTGCTTGTTTTTAAGCAAAAATCAAGTTTGAAATTTAAAAACCAGCTCAACTACAACTAAAGACTCATAGTTTCTAAGACATGCAAACTGATAATGCCGAGATTGAAAATTGCTTACTAAAGAAGATAATCGGATAAAAATTTTATCATATATGAACAATTTACTAATCACAACCCAAGCTCATAAATCTTTGAAATCTAATGAACATAACTTTAGAAGAAAAATATTAAGGTCTATAACTCTCTTTTTTTCACAAAACTTTGGTTGTGAATGCGTTTTACACTCCATTTGACAACATCTTTTCTTTTCTTTGC
>CATIWM010058692.1:0-18552 GCA_949671775.1 Mallotus repandus
TGGTTGCCTTAGGGTTAGATGGATGTTCAATTAGGGTTTAATGAAATTGCATGTAATTAGGGAATAAGATAGTAGTTAGTAAGATAATTCCAAATGAACACAAGACTAAAAGAAGTTGGTATTCCGTATCCAGAACTCTTGGTTGTGGTGCTAGCTTGTATTAGAGAATCGAGTTACCACCACTTTCGATTTGTCCTACTTATTACCCTAGGTGGCGACTCCTCATCTCCATGCCATGTCTTTGTGACAGTGGTTAGTGTATTCCCTAGAGCCCTGAGCTCAAACAGTGTCGCGATTGCAATAGACTTGGGCACGCTAAACCCCACTGTCTGCAGTAGGATTGTTATTGAATCCAAACTCCTTAAATCCTTGGGTTCATTATTCTTCCTACTCTAATCTCTTTTCATTTTTGTTTATTCCTTAAAATCATTTTAATTTCCTTAAACACTTCAATTGCCTTGTTCGGAGCTTGAATTATAGAAACTTCATTGCTAGAATACAAGATCATGGGGAGTGAAAACATCTCTTCTCTTAGACCATTCTTCTTTGATGGAAGTGATTATCCTCATTAGAAATTCAAAATGGAGCTTTATCTAGATTGTGATTCTATAAAAATTTGGGACATTGTCCGAAAAGGTTGGGAACATCCCAAAGCTATAATTGATGGTGTGATTACTGAAATTCCAAAAGATGATTGGAACGCCATTCAACAAGAAGGAAATCATAAAAATTAAAAGGCTATGATCACTCTAGTCTCCTCCATGTCAAGAGAAGAAGGAGGCAAGCTTCAACATTGCACTTCGGCCAAAGAAATGTGGGAAACCTTAGAAAATCATTATGAAGGAAATGTTCAAGTAAGAAGCAAGAAGGTTCAACTCCACATGTATGAGTATGAACTCTTCAAGATGAAGCCTCAAGAATCAATCACCGAAATGACAAACCGCTTTAATGCTCTTTTCACCACCCTCAAGAAACTTGGTAAACATTTCACTAAGGAAGAAGTAAACAACAAGATTCTAAGAATCCTACCTAAGAAGGATTGGGAATCTCGAGTTACTTTAATTGAGGAAGCTCAAGATCTTGCTACTCTTTCAACCGATGTGCTTATTGGAAAGCTTCTTACCTATGAGCTTATAATAAAGTAAAGAGGTGAAAATCAAGAAGAGAAGGAAGAAAAGAAAAAGAGCATAGCACTAAAGGCTTCATGAAGGTTTTAGTGATGAAGATGATGAAGTTGCAATGCTCACTAGAAGCTTCAAAAACTTCTTAAGAACGAAAAACTCATCAAGAACAAGAGACTTCAATATGAAGTATGAAGGAGAAGGTAAGAAGAAAACCAAAGATGTCACTTGCTATGAATGTAAGAAACTGGGACACATCCGAAGTGAGTGCCCCAAACTCACATTCAAGAACAAAGGAGCAAAGGATAAGAAGAAGGCCTTCAAAGCTACTAGGGCCGACTCCTCCAAATCTGAGAAGGAAGAAGAATAACAAGAAGTGGCCAACCTTTGCTTCATATTTCTTGAAGATGAAAAAGAGGTACCATCCATTTCTAACTTCTCTTGTGATGATTATTATGAATGTGATGAAGAAGAAGAAGATTATGATGATGAAAGTTCTATTGCAAGTAAACTTTTGCATAAATATACAAGCTTACTTTCTAAGAAGAAGCTTTGTAAGTATAAGTTTACTAGCTTATCCAAGGAATTTGAGAACTTGAAAAGTGATTTTTCTAATCTTGTTAAATTAAATGAAAAACTCGTAAGTGATTTGGAATGTTCAAGTTCCTTGGAAGACCAACTTAAGAAAGCCAATGATGAAAATCAAAAGGTTTCTATGGAGGTCCTAGATTGAAAAATTCCATTTGAAAATTCAAGAAGGGAAAAGAGACGTTAGATAGTCTTCTTAATTCTCAAAAATTTCATGGAGATACTCATGGGATTGGATATAAAAATGGAATGGCTCCTTCATCATCATCACATATTAATTTTGTTAAAGCACATGATTCTATTGCATCTACTTCCAAAAATGAGACTCAAGCATTTAAAGCTAAGAGATCTCATGTGTCAAATAATAAGGGAAAGTATCATAAGACTCAACCTCCATTGACATAAAGAGGCAAGGCTCAAACTAGAGTACCTCAACCCAAATATGCCTACATTTACACTACTCATAACACTTCTAAGCATGTTATACGACACAATGCACTTAAACATGTTACACAAACCTATCACAATACACATTGTCATTGCCAATGTATGTCTCACATTATGACTCAAGAGAGTTATAGAAAGCACACAATCACAAAATAGCCAAGTTAAGAAACTTGCATCAATAGTATGACTGATCAAAGAATTCAACTCATTTCTTCCTATGTTTTACCACCTCTGGATATCCTCTGGTAGACGTAAGGACTCAGTATACTGATATTTAACTTAGGTATTGAGGATGCTCAGAGGCTTCATCTTTGATAAGATGAACCTCTTCATATCGGGGCATCCAGGTAGCTTCGGGTACTTGATGAACACCCCCTCAGCTAGCTCCTCTTCATCCTCCAACTCCTTCCCTTGAGAACTCTTTTTGGAGGATTCGGCAAAACTCTTCTTTGAAAGCTCGGTTGTAGGATCTTCTTCAATCATAACCTGACATTCAACATAAATCTCAAAAGGCTCTTGTTCCTGCGTAAGGTCAATAATATCCTGCCCCTACGCTTGCTCATGCTTATCATCTGAATTTAATAGCCCGTCTGCAAAGGCAAAATAATCATCCATCTACAAATAAAGAAAGGAAAAAGTTAGAAGGATACCTTTAGAAACTTGGAACATACCAGAAGCAATTCTAGGTCCAGGATAGACTCTCTTAAGATATCATCGAGAATAATTCTCAGCAAATGTACCCTCAACTATGCTCTGATTATGAAGTTTGTGCACCAAAGCCATATCCTCTTCAGGCAGCTTTGTAAGGCGCTGCACCTTATGGCACTCATAAACCCACATGCGTCGGAGATGGATGAAGTTCGACGGATGTTCAATAATAAAAAATCTATGCCTCCAGGACTTTGGCAGATCCGGAAGCTTAGTAACCAAACTTTGATTTGGAGTAGACGACAATGAAAAGGTTAGCTCCCCTTTTTTCTTATTCAAACTATACATAAATTGGAACATATCTAAATTTGGACTTCTACCCTCTCTGTGCGTCAATTCTATATACCCTGTTAAAATTCTATAGCTATTGGGGTGTAATTGCCTAGGGGCTATATTAAACCAATTCAGAAAATTCCTTACGAATTGGTCTAAAGGGAACCTCAACCCCCCTTTCAGTTGATCAGCGTACACAACCAATTTGTGCTAATCTAAAAATGGCTCATGAGCCCTAAAACTCTTCTCTACAGTGTGCAATACAAAATCTTAAGGAATGTCATACCTCCTCCTAAACCATTCTAGCATGCCTTTATCTACTCTTGACTCAAACAAGTCAGATTTTACTTATTCTCGGGGAGCCATTGGTCTAAACAAAAAGCAACGAATAAGAAGAAAAGCAATTAAATAAGAAAAAATTTCACCTAGAAACAAAAAATCCTTCACAGAAAATGGGAAACGCCGGACGCAGAGCACACTTGGAAGCATAACAAAAATGAGAAGAAAAACTTATAGAAGTAGAGCAAAAAATTAAAAGTGAACTGGGGAAGATGGGTTTTTAAAGGAGACGGAAGATTCTAGAATCCCTTTCAATACCCCTGTAAAACTCAAGGACATTTATACTGATCTAAAAGATATTTTTGGGAAAACACAAGCCATTACTTAAGTAGTTATGATAGCAACAACCAAAATGTCTCATCTTCTGACACACAAACAGACGTGACAGTTTTTAAAATTTAAAATAAGGCATCTTAAAAGGCGTGTAATTTAACCACTGACGCTTCCTCAAGACTCAAGTTGCTTCTAAGGTACCGAGCATCTAAAGTCCAGTGACTGAAGCTGTCACCCTCAGGTCACTTCTAAGGTACTGAGGTTAATACTTAGGTCACTTCTAAGGTATTGAGCTTTTAAAGTCCAGCGATTGAAGCTGGCACCCTTCAGTCACTTCTAAGGTATTGAGGTTAATACTCAGGTCACTTTTAAGCTACCGAGCATTAAAAGTTGAGTGACTGAAGCTAGCACCCCCAGGTTGCTTCTAAGGTATTGAGGTTAATACTCGGGTTGCTTTTAAGGTACTGAGCATCTAAAGTCTAGTGACTGAAGCTAGCACCCTCAGGTTACTTCTACGGTACTGAGATTAATACTTGAGTCACTTCTAAGGTGTCGAGCATTTAAAGTCCAGTGACTGAAGTTGGCACCCTCAGGTCGCTTGTAAGGTATTGAGGTTAATCTTGCATCAAACACCATTACTAACAGCTTTCAGCAATGCATACGTTAGTCCATCTAGAACTTTCAGGTTAATTATACTTGGGCAAGCAGTATTCTAAGACTCGGTACCAAGCATCTTCACCACCAGTGACTGAGGTTGGCCACCTTGGCTCACCTATCAGCATCAACCCTAAACATTAGCACAAAGCTCACTAATCCGAGTTATTCAATATCACAATGCATCAAATCTCATACATAAATATCTAAACATACTTTCGAGGGGGACTCTTGATATCCCACACGTATATTTCCTATTAAATTAAGGGTTATTTTCCTAACTAAGGGTTACTTGTAGAGGAAGAATGTCCAATCAAAATAGGAAGAGAGTCCCTTATTAAGAAGACCTCTGGATCAGGAAGAAACTCTATAAAGAAGCACAAATCCTACATGGAAGAGGAATCTCATTCCTCTTAGGTTTGAGCATTACTACCTCTATGAATACTCCTAATATCCCTTACTATTATTCATTCTATTTCTTTATTCGTTATCTCCCTAAATTCTCTCTCTACCCTTGCTAACTTAGGCATCATAGTGTTTGTAAGGTAGACCCCTACCTCTCACTTTGCCCTTCGTTGATTGCTTGACCACAAGACTCGAAGGTTCTGAAAATCAAGTTATCAATAGATAATGCTATGCACTTCATATGAGGCTATATGGAGCAAAAGCAAAATTTGCTTTAAAAAAAATTATGAGAGCCAAAGCTAGTTTACTTTGAAAAGAAATTTATTAGAAAGTTTTGAGCATTTAGAAAATTCTTTTCTCAAAGGATGAGTGACAAAATAGTGTGAAAATTATTTCAAGGTAGGAAACACCTTGAGTGCTACTTTTTAATGATATCTCTCTTTTTATAGTTTTCTAGTATCTTAAGAGATGATTCTTTCTATACTTGCTATTTTATTAGTGGAAGAAAACTAAGATTTTATCCTGTGGATGTAGCCCAACATTAAGGGTGTGACATGTAAAATGTCAAAGTCATTTTATTTGATTATTTTCTGTTGTATTTTACAATCAAATGTTGCTAGTTGATTTTAGAATTCCCAACAAATGGTATTAGAATTATTGGTTCTTATTCTAGAGGCATTGATAATACTACAATGATCAGGGCTATGATTAGAAAGATAATTAGTTTAAAGGGAAAATAGTCTCATTTATCCTCAACTATAGGTTAAATTTCTAAATAATCATATCTTTTCATTTGTATCAATTTAAACAGTTAACTTTTCAACTTCTTTTAATTTTATCCAACTTTCAATTGGCATGTGTAATTGCTGATATATCAAAACTTGTGCTGATGGGGTAAGGGGATCAAAATAGTGCCATTTTAATTAAGCCAAAAAAAAAATGGTCGGTTTGGTTCAATTAAAAATATATAAAACCAAACTAAACTGAAAATATTTAAAAATAACTAAACTTAACTGAACAAAGGTCAAGATTGAATTGAACTGAACTAAACTGATTCGATTCGATTTGGTTAGTTTACTCGATTTTATTTTTTTATTTTGTAATTTTATACATATTGAATTTATATAATTTTGCACTATTTTAATAAAATTTATGAGATCTATTACTGCTATTTTTATATTTATTTTATTTATTAATTTTTTAGAAAATCAACCAAATTGATTTTCTAAAATGAATTTAAATAATTTTGGTTTGAATGTTTGGTCTTAAGTAATTCTATTTCGATTTTTTGATATTTAAAAATGATGTTGATTTTTTTTGAAATATTAGTGATAAACAAATTTAATCGAACCATAAATACCATATAATTTAAAATATTTTAGAAATTCAATTCGGTTTGGTTTAATTATATTTTTTACAATAAAAACAAAACTAACCTAAAAGCATTTTGGTTATTAAAAAAGTAAAAACCTAACTAAATTTTTTTACAATTTAAACTAAATTGAGCCGATTTAGTTTTCAGTTTTTTTGCTCACCCCTACTTGCCCTGTCAGCACTGTCTTTGACACATCAACAAGCTACATCACTAGTTACACATGCCAATTGAAAATTGGTTAACATTGAAAGAAGTCGAAAAGTTAACTGTCTAAATTGATACAAATTAAAAGATATGTTCATTTAGAAAATTGGCCTATAGTTGAGGATAAATGGGACTGTGGTTGTCGCAATCTGCAAGCGCATGGAGTCATCCAAGCGGTACAAAAAATATCAATCCCATATGGAGTGGATGTTGATTATTGAATTACTTTTTATGTTTATTTGGTTAGAGAGTCGAATAAAATTATTGCTAAAAGTTAAACTAATCTAGAAAACTAATTTGAACTATTATAAAATTTATCAATTAAATGAATGTTAGAGTTTTTATTCCTAGCTCAATTTATCTAAGGTTTATATCAATCTTCTTATCACTTATAGATTCATTCCATTTCCTAAGCATCTTTAGAACTATGAAAGTCTCTCCCGAACACTCACATAATTTGTTGATTGTAGCAACTACTCAAGTGATCAGCTCCCACTACTCAAGCAATTAATTATTCTCAATATTGAAGCAAAGCTTTTCAAGGAATATTAACAACCAAACCGTCTCCCGACCAATTTGATTAAATTAACAGATTATTATTTTATTCTCAATGGGGATCTTCTCTCGATCTCACCTTATCGTCTAATCAATTCTAAGGGTGAACAATCCTAGGAAAGCATTAAGTCCAATAACAATAATGGATTATAGATTTAGTGTTATGAAGTTTAACCAATTAAGTTCATTCTTAAGTTGGGTCTAAAAACCCCAACTACTAATTTAGCTACTCATGGCAATTAAAGAGAAAGAAAAAGAAGAATTGAGAATTGCAAACATAAACATTATATAATATCAAATAAAGTACAAAAGAATAATTGGAAGGAAATAACCCCTTTTTATTCTTCTTCTCTTGAATATTGTTTGCAATTGTTCTTCAATCTTCTACTCTTAATAATCCTTTATTAGATAATAAAAGTCTAATAAAAAATAAAAATAAAATTGTTCTTCTTCAAAATGAAAGTGAATTCTATTATTTTCTGGACCAGTCAACCTCTAAAAAAGAGGCAAAATAAAACTATTAATAATTATTCCTCAAAAACCCTATAAACAAACTTTCATATTTGAATTTCTTCGAAGTGCATTGTTATGCACTCTGATATGCATGGCTATGCATCGTTGGATCTCCAAAAATCACTGAATCAGGTATGGTCGTGCACACCTATGTCCACAACCCTACACCATCAGACTTTGGCCAAACTTTGAATCAGGTACAGTCGCGCAAACCCACGTGCATGGCCATGCACCTGTATATCTCTATAGGGACATCTTTTTAGGCTTTTGCACAGCCATGCACACCTATGTGCAAAGCCATGCTTGCTTTCTCATCTTGTTTTCATTAAGATTTTGAGTTTTGTCTCTTTAAGTTCTTACTTAGACTCCACTTGCATCAATTTTTACTTAAGCACACTCGGCCATTCAATATAAAAAGTATCAAAATTAATAAAAAAATAATGAAAATTAAAATAGAATTATGAAAACCTATAAAAACCTAGGTTCTAAGGAATTTAAGCAAATATTGCCAATATTCAAAACTATTTTAGGCACTTTGACACCTAAAACTCAACTAATTAGTGCTCAAAATCTACTATTTTTTTGCACTTAACAACTTCCCCACACTTGAGCTTTTACTTGTCCTCAAGAAAATTATGAAAACAACCTATTAATAAGAAGAACTCATTGCTTAGTTTTAACTTGACTAGCTATTGCAATTTTCACTTAATATAAAGCTTAAAGACCCAAAAATTAAGATAATAACTCAAGGTTAAGGACATGCTAGATACAGTGTGAAGAGCAAACTTCTCAATTGAATTTATGAAAATGAAAAATTGAAATCAGAGAAAGATAGAAGCAAATAGAAGTCAATTCAAAAGTTAGCTACTCTAATGTTCTTCTGCATAAGGAACTTCTTAAGCAATTTCATTATTTTATTCAACAAAAGTTTTCCCAATTGCAGTATCCCCCACCTTTCCCACACTACCCAATGTTGATACCTCACAAAGGGTCCGTTGGATACTCATACTCTATTTAAGAGCATTGGAGTAGAAGGAGCATATAAAGATTTATAATTTCAAAGTTTTAGCTCCTTTTAAACGAGTGCGTTTTATGCTCCATCTCATTTTTATTTTCTTTTCCTTTTATAAAAACCAAAATACATAAGACTTTGACTAACATCAAGAGCTAAATTTTAAATGTCTACTAACAAACATCTTTTTCAGAAATCAAGACTTCAAGTTCAATCATTCAATTAAGAAGTAAGCATTAAGTTCATTAAAAGTTAAAAACCCTTAACCATAAATTATTATCCTAATTTTAAAAGTCCAAACTCACATTAAATGCCGATTACCACATCCTGTAAGAAAATTATATTCAATGAATTAGGTTCCACTTGTGAATAGGTCTTAAAAACTCAAGTGTTATGCATGAAATGCTTCCTAATACTAAATGCAACAAAAGACATAATAAAATGAAATGCATGTTCCCTCCCCTTCTATATTAAAAAGATTAAACTAAAAATAAAAGAAAACATAATAAAAGAAAAATTAAAATGCAGGGAAGTAATCCCCTTTCCAAAGCTGCTTCGGAGGTGAGGAAGAGGTGGAATTTATAGTCTCCATAAGCTTCTTAAGTCTCTTATTCTAACTTGCTTGTGCTCTATGTAGCTCTTTTAATATGATTTAGAGTTCATCCAACCTAGCATATAACTTTAATTCCAGCATATTTGGTCGAAGTAGCACCATCGACTCTGTAGTTGCTTCATTGTTTGAGGCTCTTTTATTTAGCCATGATTCATTAGTACTTCCCTCACTTTCCTCATCCTCTTTTGAAGAAGACTTGTTCGCTTGCCTCAAAGCATACTGGCATAACAAATAAAATTTTCTGCTCTCAACCCCTTTTAATGTCCTCGATTCAGTGATGATTTCAGTGCGAATGAGTGTCCTTAGACTTAAAGTCTTTGATTTAAGGACCCCTATTCCTTTAGTAAAGTAGGACACATTGAATGTAGAAAAGTATTATCCCAAGGTTGCGATGATATGACCTATAGGGAGAGCTCCTCTCCTTGCCTGCACAATAAGCCACATTGTCTAGACGACAAAATAAGCACCAAAAACATTAGTGTTAGTATGCATGCACCATAACATAAAAAATTCATCCTTTGAAACCCTGATGCTATCTTATTTTCCAAGGATATTGTGTGCCATAAATTTGTACATTAACAAGTAAGCATGATTCTTTATTAAACCACTAACCATCATCTCTCTCTTACTAAAACTACTATCCTTAGTGATTCTTCTTCAAAAAGAAAGCATGTCAAATTCTTTTGGAGGTTGCTAAGTCCTCCATTAGGAAACCCAAAAACATAAGACATAGGTTCAAAATCAATATGAAACTCTTTATCAAAAAGTCTACACAAACATATTCATTTATCGCCATCCATAAATTTAAAATTTGTGTAGAATTTAAGTGTGAGTTCACATAAAGTTTCATATTTCATCTTAATAAATTTAGTCCATCCCAATTAGTCACATAAGATAATAATCTCTTCATTAACTCCTATATATATCAAAACATGATCCTCAAAGAATTTAGACAAAATAAAGTTTCGCATTAAAAGGGGCCAAAATTTCTTACCCTCCTCATGCGAATGAATAGTGAAGGGGGCACCATATTTTTGAGTAAGATCACTCACTTCCTTCCTATTTTTCATTATTGACTTACCCTTCCTTTGCCTTGCTTGATTGTGCTTTTCTTGTGTCATTTTAAAGCAAAAATAAGAATTGAAAATTATTGGCACAAAGTGAGTTGAAAAAGAAAATTTATTTAACTAGGGTTTCTCAAAATTTAGAATGACTAATTTCTTAAACAACATGCTTGTACATATGTATAGAGAGTAATCCTTGTACATAAAGGAAAAATAAAACCTAAAATTTTTTTCCTTAGTTTGGAAGGAGAAAAAAATTTAAAATTGTAAAAAGGAAAGAAAATTAATTAAAAATCCTATTCTTAATTGACTATTGACTTTACTAAATTCCAGAATAAAAATCAAATGAACACTAACCTAAATGTAAATTTTAAAATAACTTTGAAAAATTAAACAAGAAATTTAATTCAAATCCTAAAAAGAAAAGGAAATTAAACAAAAAGTAAAAATAAAGTAAAAAGAAGAAAATAAAAAAAAAAGAAAATTAAAATTTTTATAAAAACTACAATTCACCACCCCTAACCCCCCCTCTCCCCCCGAACACTTAAATTCAACATTGTCCTCACTATTGGTAAACTTAAAAGTGAAGAAAGTTGAATGTGAAATATTTCGCATGCATGGTTGTGAACACCCATGCACTTGTGTTGTGAACCAGTGCATGTGAACGGTTGTGCACTTTTGAGTGCACAACCATACCTACTTCTTATTATGCTCCATTGTAAGGTGCACGGTTGTGCACCTAGTCATGTATAGTCATATCTGAGCCTATTTCTGCCAAAATATATGAGTACACGACTGTGCAGTTGGATATGCACAACCTTGAATGTCTGAAAATTTCAATTATATAGAATGCCCTAGGCACATTTGAACACTCAAATAAGAACCAATTGATACCAAAACATCTTAAACATCAATGTACACTTACTCAACACACATTTGTACCATAATTGTTCACAAAACACACAATTAACATTACCACTTAATTGTTAAACATTCAAACATAAAAAATGAAAATATTGTTCAAACTTACAAACCAAACAATGCACTTTAAATGTATTTTATTACAAACACTAGAGAACAACTTAAAACGTCAACATTAAGCTAAAAAAAACTAATCAATCTTGTGGTGGGGCATCATCTTGCAGCTCATCTTGGGGTGGTGGAAATAGAGGAGGCACAAAGCCTTGGTACGCAAAGTAGGCTCGGAGATCGTGGTGCATCAACTGTACACTACGTGTGAGCTCTTCAACATTAAAATCAAGGACTCCCACTTGTAGCTCAAGATTGTTCATCTTTGCCATCATGTCATCCACTTCCTCTTCTTCTTCTTGCACGTCTTGTGGCTCTTGCGATTGAGGGCCTTGTTCATTAGGAAGCCTAGTGAGTCGGTAACCATTAATAATGCCTTCAACCTTTCTAATTGCTTGCATCATGACTATATCAATGGTTTCCCTCCCTTGCACTTTAGCAAATAACATGTTCCCTATATCAAATCCTACATATCTTGCAAATGTTGTCATAAGACTATTTATTTTAATAGTCGCATTGAATTATTGGATTATATCTTTGATCTTTAGAGCAATAGCATGACAAATATCTATTTTGCGATCATCAACCATGCAATAGAGGATAACAAGTTCAGTGTTAAGAATAACCAAGTCACCTTCTTTTCTTCCAAAGATCATGTGTGCCATGAGATGATGTACATACCTCAATGCATGTGAACACACCTTAGACTCTCTACTCATTTTAGCTTCATATCTAACATGCCTATCACCCATTATCTCTCTCCAAAACTCATCCCTGTTAAAAATAATGTTTGCTTGTTGATTTTTTAGGAATTTAAAGACATCATTCAATTGAAACAAGGCTAGTTTAAGGTTTTTATTCCTAAGTCTAAAAGAGATGAATTTAGCCTCATCGGCAAAGTGATAATAGGATAGGAATTCACATTTTGGCTTAAGATATATAGGATATGCTCTAAACATATAGTTTTCCAATCCAACCCTTCTCAAAAGCATCAACACCTCTTTTAATAACCCAACATCTTCTAAAGCTTTTATTGACGCCAGCGGGACCAACTTGGTACTCTTTAGATCACTTACCCTTTTTCCTTGTTATGGAAAAATAGAGGGTAGTGCGGGGAGTACTGAAAGAGCTTAGGGATGGCATAAATACACTTATAACCCTCCACTCAAGTAGGAAAAAAGAGGAGTCGCCACTCGGTATCACCCGAGAAATTATTCATTTTAAGGACTTAGGCAAACTCGGATCCCTTGCTTGGAACTGCATTTGCCTATTGGATCAAGCATTGGGTTTGGATTTTGATGTCAACAGGATTAGGCTCTTTTGTTCGAGGCATCTCCATACCACCCGAATGTTGAGCATTACCGACCTTACTTTATGTACACTGCTTCCAAAAATTATGTACTATTGTACATCAACTTCTACATGTAAATGTACACAATATATATACACAAACACAAAAGGACATGGTAAAATGATGCATGAATGTGGCAAAATGACATGACAATGGAATGATGCATGGTCATGGTAATTGCTAAGTTAATATTCATGGCACACATGGTATGCAAACATAACATGAAAATTAAGAAAGCATATAAACAAGGGAACTCTACATATCATAACAATATCATACAAGCATGGCATAATACATGATAACATATTATAAACATACAAGTGAACCAAAAAAATGCAAATGAAATAGTAAAAAGGAAAGTAATTAACACGTAGCATGGCAATTATGGCGAATTTATATTTTGATCATGTAAATGCATGCTAAATGAAAGAAAATCAATAAAAAGCAATAAATTAGAATTAATTAAAGAGAAGAGAGATGAGAATGGTTAACACATTTTGCAAATATCCTCTCCATGATTGTTCCATACTTCGAGTTTCAAGGCAATAAAAAATTTTATTTTAAAAAAAAAGGAAAATAACTTAAAAAGCCAATATAAATGAAAGATATTTGTAAATGAGCTTAAAATAAAAAGAATTTTTAGAAAAGCACTTAAAACTATCATTTGATTAATTACATGATCCATTAATTCACAACATGAGTTTCCATCAAGTTAAGCCTTAAAATGTGAATTTTGTACCTTGGATGGACATTCCCACATTATGAATTATTGCTCACATAATTAAATCATTTTATTTAGAAAAACTAATAAAAAATGGGAATTGTGATCCATATCTTTGCATTTGAATGATATTTGTAATCAACAAAGGAACATAACCAAAAACATAAAAACATGTCAATTTTATTGCAAATAAAGCAAAATTAAACTTACCATGAAAAATAATAATTTTTTATTGTTAGAGAAAATCTCATATTTAAATTAAAAAAAACATGAGAAAATGAAAGAGAATTTATTTATTGAAAAAGAAATTGAAAAATAAGAGCAAAAAATACCATTTTATTAACCATAAAAGATTAATTACCGGTTAAAAGAACAAAAACAACATTGGTTTATTTTTAGTTATTTTCTGGTTTATGTTTGGTGTATGATATCAAATAAAGCACAATATAGAAAGGGAAATTTGACATAATAAGCAAGAAATAAAGCATAAACAATATTAATAAGCACATGTAATAATAAAATTACAAATTAAGCAAATAAATAAAGAAGGGGAAAAAGTAGAGATTACAAGTGATAAAATATACAAATAACAAAGGTATTAATAAGACATAAAAATGCAGAGAAATGGGAGTTGAGTGTAGAGATTGAGATTATGATGAGAACAATATATAATATAAATTGATAATCAAAATAACAAATGAAAATAAAAGTTAGAAATAAGTTAGTAGAAGTTAGTAAAGTTAGTAGCTTGAGATTGATAACAAGAGGTATATATAATGCAATGGATGATGCGAATGCAATGCCTGCTCACACAAGCATTAAATAAATCCAGGGTGCATGCAAAGGATGATGCATGATGCAAATTCGGGAAGCATGCTAGTATGCAAGTGGTGCAAGCCGAGTAGCATGCAAGTATACATCTAGAGGATCTAAAATGAGCACACACATGATAGTGATATGCATCAAGCAAGTGATATGCATAAAGGCACTTGAATGTATGAGAATGCAATAATGCAAAAGAAATTAAGAGAGAAGTAAAGAATAGGTTAGTAGAGACAAGATTAAAATGTGAAATAGGCATTAAAAATGACAAGAAATAAAGCTTACATTAGGTTAGAGACACTAAAGAAGACCAAAATGGTATTTAAAACTTATTCACAACACATAAACCCAATATAAACATAAGATAGACTTAATCAAAGTGTGGAATATGAAAATAAAGACTTATAAGACAAAATAATTGAAATAAAAATACATAGATGAAGCACTTGTATCAAATTGACAGCAATAATCATCAAGAGTATGAGTTATGGGCATTAATGCTCTCAAATTAACAAAAAATTCATAAATTACACAAATAATGATCTAAGATGGAAAACATAATCAAAATGATCCAAAAATAGTAAAAACCAAAAATTAAGACATAAAGTATGCATATTTATATCTCAGTAACATCACAACAACAATTAAGGGCCAATAGACCACGATTAAGCACAATCAAGCAACAAGCATGCATGAGACACACTAAACAAGACTTTAATCAAGGATACATACCAAAATAAACAAAAAATCACAAAGTTAATCATCAAAATATTCAATCATAAGCCACATAAACACCAACAAACACAATCATAATCATCAAATCAAAGCAAAGTTAAGGATCACACTTAAAAGTGCTTAAAAAGGAGTTTTGGGAAGTAAAATGAAAATAATTGTAAAATCATTTAAAATAGAAAAATAGGTTTAAATACTCAATTTACATCATCTTAGGATCTTAAGGGAGGGTTAGAATCAAGCTTAAGCAAGTATATACCCTCTGGAACACTAAAAACCATTATTGGAGTCATTTGGAATGCAAAGGAGTGATCAACTGGACTTGGAGCCTGGATAGCCGATTTTGGAGCTTGGATAACCGGTTTTAGAGGCTTCAATAGTTAGTCTAGAAGAGCCAATAGCTGGTTTTGGGCTATGAACAACCGGTTTAGTTGTTCATCGGCCAAAACCGGTTTTTCATGTTTGAACAACATGATTTTGCACTCCTTGCCTTCAAAACTTAATTTTAATGCCCCAAACCCCAGAAATAAGATGAGAATCAATGAGCATGATGTTTTCGAAATTTTTTAGCCTCAGAATTTGGGCAATAACTCAGCAAGAAATACCAATTAATTATAGAGAATTGAGATTGAACAAAAGGGGAAAAGGGTGTTTAAAGGTGGGTTTTGGTTTGAATTTGATTCTGATTTGTGTGGAATTGATTTGCAGAAGCTAGGTTTTGGATTTTGGTGATTGATTTTTGTATTAGTGAGAGTGATTTAAGAATAAAGTAGAGAGAAATTAGGTCTAGAGGAATTTTGGCATAATTTCCCCTTATTTTCCCATTTTTTCCCTAATTTCTAATGGCTTTTTGGAGAGAATTATTAGGTTATTTTTTTGGTGCTGGGATTTTCAGTAATTGAAGTGGTTCTCTCTCTTCCTAAAAGGCCTCTCCTCCCAAAAGTCCTTCTAAAAGCTTTCCTCAAAGCTTCTATTTATAGGCAACTTAAGGTAGTGGCATTTATTGTAAATTCCCTTGAATATTCAAGGTTATTAGGTCATAGTATATACTCTCCCTTTCATATGGCGACACTTGTCCTAGTATATTCCAAATTTGGAATATTCTAAACTTGAAAAGCACCTTTTTTTTGACAAGTGTCCTTTTTAGATAAGGACAAAGAGAGGCAGACATATGTGGGACCCGTTCTGACCACCGGAGGTCAAAATTTTGACTTTTTGCCAAATGGGGCCCACTGACATACTGAAATTTTAGAAGAGAGTTTCAGATTGAAATTCAACTTTGGGATCTCAGTTTAACCACTGAAAAGTTTCGTTGACCAAAATTTGACTTTTGCTTTGGGGCTTCCAAAAGCTAAACTAAAGCTTCAGGAATTAAAACTAGATTGAAAATTGTAAAATACAGACTGTAAACATACCTTACAAAAGATTGTACTTATTGGTTTAAAATACATGACTCGGGTGAGCTTCTCTCTGATTATTCTCTCAAACCTCATTTTCAATACCAAAATGGTTGGGTTAATGTTTGATCGGGATTTGGTTAGGTCTTGAAATGGTATGATTGGTGATTGGGTATGGTTTTAGTAGTTCGGTGGGATTTGAAATGGTTCGAATTTCAATTTTCTTCATCAAATTGATTGTCTGATGAGACATTTTAGCTTTTTTATCATCGGCTATCAGGGTTTTGAAAAATGACCCCAACAGCTTTCTTATTTGGGTATCTATTAGGTTGAACTTTCCTACATATCATATCTATAAACTTTTTATATTTAAGTTCACTAGTAAAAGCAATATTTTGAGGGAAACCTTTTACCTCTTGATGTCCCTATTCTTCCTTTGGATTATTTGAACTTCCTCCAAGTCGAGAGCGTTTTGGATGTGAGGCTGTGTGCTTTGTTTTATGTGATTTCACTCTCACCATCTTATTTTCTTGGATTTAATGAATGAAGAAAAATTTTTAAGAAATAGGGTGTTAGTTGATTGAATATGATGGAGGAGAGGAGAAATTTATTATTTAAGGAAAGAAAATGAGAAGTTTTTGGGTGAGGGAAAGGTTACATTTCAGAATTGATTGAGAGAATTAATGGAGTTATATCTTTTGAACTCAAGAATCATGACTTTAAGGGTGTAGAATGTCGATGCACAGTTATGCACATATAAGTGCATAGTTATACACTATGCTTTCTTAAAATTGCCTTGAGTCTTGCATAAATGTGCCCTCTTGAGTGCACGGTCATACATGAGAGCACTTTATTCAGACCTTTAGGTGCTCGATTGTGCACTTACATGTGCACAGCTTTACCTGAGAGCTAGTTTCTTAACTTGATGAAGTGCACGGCTGTTGTAGATGGCGGGGTTTAGCGCGTGCCCAAGTTTATTGCAACCGCAACACTGTTTAAGCTCAGGGCTCTAAGGAACACACTAACTACTGTCACAAAGATATGGCATGGAGATAAAGAGTCGCCACCCCGGATAATAACTGGGACCAATCAAAAGTGGTGGTAACTCAATTCTCTAATACAAGCTAGCACCACAACCAGGAGTTTTGGATACAGAATACCAACTTCTTTTAGTCTTGTGTTCATTTAGAATTATCTTATGAATTACTATCTTATTCTCTAATTACATGCAATTTCATTAAACCCTAATTGAACATCCACCTAACCCTAAGGCAACCAATCCATGAAAAAGCACATAAAAAATGCATTCAAAGCGCAATGCCCCAAAATCCAAACTACATTTGATTTTATTTTTAAGTTAGGTAAATCTGCATTTTTATTTACAAGTGAAATGGAACCAAAAGTGGGCCTATATTTTAATTATATTAGTGAACTTAAATCTATTGTTTTTAATTCTAAAAGTGGGCCTAAGTCTATTAAATTTTAAAAGAAAAAGAAATGAATTAGTGGGCTTAATTCTAATTAATTTTAATTAGATGAAATGATCTTAAATCTACAAATTATGAAGAATGCTTTATTAATGGGTTGAGCTAAGTCTAAGTTAATTTTATTTAACAAAAGATGGGCCTAAAATCTAAATTAACCTAATGGGCCTAAATTAATTAAAGTTAATTAAACCTAAATTTAATTTTAAAGGCCTATTCTATTAGTGAGTTAGACCTACACGTGGGCTTGGGGCCTAAAATAAATCAAAATAAAATAAAGCATAAAATAAACCAAATAAACATACAAACATACAAACAAGGATTTCTAATCCTAATTTAATTTACCTACCACCTAAATTAACTAAAGCCATCATTAATTTTATTAGGGTATTTACCAAATGGACCTAAGCTACTAATTAATTTTAATGTGCAGAAAAATAAAGATTCCACTATTTTTTCCTCTACCGGGGCTATTACAATTCCTACATATAATAATAGTTACATACCCAAAAATAAATAAAAAAACAAATACATAATACAAATACCACTAAAATACATAAAATAAAATAAACCTAAACTATGTGATTTTAACATGGATTAATCCATGGCATTCCAGAGCCTTTATAAATTCGGTTATTGACTCTCCACATTCACCACATGGCTCATGTCACTCCCATCATTATACGCACAAACATGAAAACAAAATCAATAAAGATTAGTAATTAATTAAAATAAGAATAAAATTAAATGAAATCAAAATCCAATAGAAATAACATAATGAAACAAAATAGGTAAAATAAAAGAAATCAAAGAATAAAAAAATGATGATAACGGATATAAATATTAGTATAATAAATAGATGAAAAGCAAAA
>CATIWM010058695.1:0-11296 GCA_949671775.1 Mallotus repandus
TGTTGTACTGTCGTTGTTGTAGGATTGTTGTTAAATGATTAATTCATATAATTGCTAGCAATTATTGAGAATTTTAATAAATAAATAAATATTAAATATTATTATATCTTCATATTTTTTATATTATTTGAATAACGTTAAACTTTTCCAAGATCTTATTTTTTATTTTATTAACAAATGTATTTGTAATTATAATATAATTTGGATTTAATTGAATGGTTGTTGTATAGCTATTTTTAGTGTCCATCTCGGGCTATGTGAGATGAGATGAGATATTAATCGTCCACCTCAGGCTTTGTGAAATGAGGTGTGTAAGTTTTAGTATCAAAGCTTTGTAAATGGTCCATTGTCGACTAGTAGTACCCGTATCTCCATATAAGCCACTTCATCATCTTTCCCCATTGGTGAGCCCTTAAAAATCTTTCATGTACCTCGACCATAACCAGTATTGATTCTTTAAGTACATACACCTTAATAATTCACCTTCAACCGATCATTAGGAGAGCTCTCATTCACAAAGGAACATCTTTATAGCCATGACTTTAATGCACCTATCAATATATAAAGATGGATTATCTAAATACACAATAATATTTGTTCACCAATCAGTCTCAGTATCTAGTTTTGCTACCTGAAAATAAACTTAGTTAGATTTGGTAATTAAAGAGGAAATATGCTTAATCATAAGAGGAATATTTTGCATTTTCTCTTTATGTCCCGAGGCCAACTGTGCTAGGTCATTAGCTTCCTCATTCGAATTTCTCTCTAAATATATCAATCGAGCTAAGTGAACCCAACCATCATATGTTGGACTTTGTCATAATATGCCTCCAGTGTGGCCGACTTGCATTTGAATTCCCTTACTACTTGTTTCACTACCCACAATGAGTCTCCATAAATACTGAGGTTATGTGCCCCCAGTTCGGCCAGTACCTCTAGTGTAATTAGGAGAGCCTCATATTTGACCTACTTGTAAGTGCAAAGGAACTCTAAGAGGAAAGAAAGCTTGGTTTTAATACCATGGGGGAAAAACCAGAACCACTCCTACCCCCAAGCTCATTAACAAGCGAGAACAATCAAACCAAGTGGTTTATTCCTTCATTTTGCATAATTCCACTTGGACATTTGTTGATGGATAATCAACTAAAAAATCAATCAGCACATGCCCTTCGATTACCTTTTAGGGTACATATTGGAGGGTAAATTCTAACAATGCTATAGGCCACTTCCCTAACCTTTTTCTTAGAAATGACCTTGATAGACTATACTTAATAATGTCAGTCTAGCTTATCACCTATATAACTGAAGGCAACAAATAATACCTTAACTTGCAGCAAATAAAATAAAACCAAAGACCGAGCTTTTCTATTAGAGAATACTTCACTTTTATGACCGTTAATGCTCAACTAAGATAATATATTGCCCTTTTAAAGCCTTCTTATTCTTGCACAAGGAGGCTCCCGATTGAAAGATTAGAGGCCGATATATATAGAATCAATGAAATGTTTAACCTTGGAGTTATCATAACTAGGGGATATGTTACGTAAGCCTTTAGTTGATTATAGGCATGTTAGTGCTCCTTGGTCCATCTAAGTTCGTTTGTCTCACAATTTTAGAAGTGGTGCCTAAATACGTAATCGGCCTACTATGTTAAAAATGAACGTTCATGAATAATTTATTTGACCGATTAACTTATGGAGCTCCATTTTAGACTTTGGAGGTACAATTTGTATGATAGCTTTGGCCTTATTAGTATATATCTCCATCCCATTCTAGTGCACCAAAAATCCTAAAAAGTTGATCGCAGACGCCCTAAATGCACACTTAAAGGATTCATTTTTAGTTAACGGCTCCTTATGCGCTTAAATGCCTGCTCTAAGTGGACCAAGTGTTATTCTTCGGCTTAAAACTTGACTATAACATCATCAATATGTATTTCTATAATATCCCCAATGAGAGAGTCAAAGATTTTATGCATAGCATGCTAATAGGTTGCTCCAACATTCTTGAGGCCGAACGACATTACTACCCACTCATAGCTCCCGAATGCACCAGGACAACAGAAGGTCATTTTACTCATATATGCTTCCTTGATAAAGATATAGTTGTAGCCCAAGTGACTATCTCACAAACTCAAAATGTAGTTTCCAGCTGATGAGTGTGAGATATATGTTATTTTGAGCACTCAATGTGTTAGAATTAGGAGTTGCTTGGATGCATTGCTTGTCTTTTATTTAGTTTTTCTTTGTTTTTCATGATTTTGTCAAATTTTATGGCTTTTATTCATTTTAAATGTTTTATTCATTATAACTATTTTAGTTTACTTCTAGTTATTTTTTATGATTTAGGTGATGAAGAGAATAGTGGAGGAATGTTACTAAAGGATACCGTAGAAATTAAAGGTGTTTAATAGTGCATTTAAGGCAAAATTAAGTAGTTTTAAAGCTAAAAGAAGGCACATGGCCATGCCTAATTGAGGAGAAGACACACAACGGTGCCCACCCTGGTGCACAACCATGCCTAATCTAGTGGAGGAGACTTGAAGACCTAGGCGCATGGCCGTATACCTAGGTGCACATCGCTGTATGCCTATAACAAACTTTCAAAATTCAAATTTCTTATTGCTAATTTTTAGGGATTGCATGATTTTTTAAAGAAAGCAACTTAAAGGAGTGCTGGAGGTAAGGGTTTTGAGAGGAAAGCCACTAGAGAGAACAAGAACAATTTTTCTTTTATCATTTTTCTAAGAATCAAAGCTAGTATTTTTGTTCTAACTCTTTTTATATTATTGATGGTGAGATTGAGTTGTTTGAGAAAATTGAGAACACAAGACCTTCTATTCAGCTTTATTAAGTAGAGAAAAGGGCTTTTCTTATTTATCTCTTTTGTTATTTTTCATTTTCATTGAGAAATAATGATTGGATTTCTTCTCTATTCATCTTCTTCTCTTTCTATCAACATGTGTGGCTAGATAGTTAGTTAGGGTTCTTAGTCAATTCAACCATAAAATGAATGGAATTATATCTATGTTATTAAATAAAGTTCATTGGTTATTGTTGTGCTTAATGTCATCATATAATTGATCACCCTTTGATTGGCTATAGACAATGCAACTTGATTGAGAAATAGGTTACATTAAGATAGAACATTAACCTATTAATTATTTAATTAGTTGAGAGACATTTAGATAATTAATATTGATTGAATTTATGCTCAAAATTGAATATATTGAACACTTAGTTAGTGAGAGCTGTAAAATTAAGTGTTATTTATGTTCGATTAACTATGGCTTTGTCTGAGAGGAAAAACCATGATTCTAAAGATGCTATCAAAATGAACTAGTTTAGACTTGGCTTAGATGTTTAATTAATCTTAACAAAGGTAGAATTAAAAATAAGAACCCTAGTTTTTAATTTTATTTGTCAATTTATTCAAAATTTCTTTGTTTAGTTTAATTTGAAACCAAAACTAATTTCTGTGTTTAAACAAACAAACGCTTTAAGTATTACAATCATCAAATTTCAATCTATGTGGAACGATCTTATTGTACTACTTCCACGATTCTGTTCGCTTGCAGATTTCACATGTCAGCAGCTGCAACATCAACCAACATATTAACCATCGACATTGGATACTCGTTCTTCGAGGTGGCAAGGTTCAGGTTCTTGAAATCAAAGCATACTTTGATCTTTTATTCTTCTTTGCCACTAGAATGATGTTTGACAACCATTGCATGTATTGAGCGTTAGTAGTGTTAGGCTAATTATGTAATGGCCATAATTTTGACTTTGTCATATTTCCATTTTATTAATAAAGAGGCATTTTCATTATTTATTAATTCTAATAAATTCCTTCAATAGTTAATTTTGTCTAAGGTCATTAAGTATGTGACTTGATAGTATAACTCTTATGTGAAACTTGAATTCTATTTTAAATTACTTCTAGTCAGTCATTATTGTTGAATTTAACTGATGATTATGGTTTACTAATCATATATATGAGATATTAAGTTAATTCATAGGTACATATTTGAGAAATGATGTACTGGATCAACCCACTATAAAAATACTACATGGATAATTGTCATAAGTGATTTTGATCACAGTAGTATTATTTTAGTCCTCTGACTTGAAATCACCATGATTTTCTACATAATAAGTTATGTATTTTGACACATTTTAATATCGTCTTTAACAAGATGATGAAATAAATTGTCGTTGGATATAGAATGAGTTATATGAGAAATGTGAGTGATTGAGAAAGAACTTGTCCCTCATTTATTCTGAGTAAGATAACTTTGGGCCCCTTGATAAGTTAGACTGAGAAAAAATGTATGGCCATGCTAAAATGTGTCACAACCCGAACTGAAGGTATGTGACCGGCACTAGGGAATGGGAATACATAAAGTAACTGAAACCCGTAGTAAGCCTTAGAAATTTTTTGCGAAATAAAAACAATACTCTTAACAATAAAATCATAATAAATGCTCAATACTAAAAGCATAAAACAATATTCTTCAAATGTAACCTCTCAAGTCAGGTAAAAAAAATAGAATACCGATAATACATATTTTTGAATTAACTGCTACGGTGTCTAGAATTCAGTTACACAATATACAAATCAAGTCAACATACATAGTGCAGCCGGTGAAGAACGAACTCGACGCAAACTATGGATACTAGCAGATAGACTGTGAGGTCCTGAAAAAAATAAGTTAAGAGGAATCAGACCTCACTGAGTGAATCAATTTTATAAAATGCATGCTGGTTTTAAAATCATTTGTTAAAACCCTTTTTAAAACAATATAGAATAAAATAATTATAATTATTAAAATCATTTGCTTTTCTCGATAATTTTTATATAAAATCTCTTTAAAACTTCTTAAATAAATTTAATATGAAATCTTCGTATAAAATAATTTAAAATAATTTTTTTGGTGGAAAACTTAGTAGAACACCTAAACCATTATACTAATAGCCTTTCAACTCTCTTAATCAAAGTGACTGTCGTCTTGAGAGCAAGCTCAACCGAGTTATTGCTACAGTCATTTCACTTATTCCATATTGATGTCCCGAGAGTAAACTCAACTGAGTTACATCCCTTTTTACCGGCCTGAGAGCACTAGCTCCACCGAGCTCTAACCATTCACTCTTGCCCAAGGGTACACATTTCCCCAAGCCTAATTCACATTTTAACACATACCGAGATCTTACCCGTGCGCACGTGGTCCTAGTTACACCCATTAGGTAGCACGTTCTACCATTATCTCCAAATCAATTTGAATTACAAATAATTAAATAAAGTAAATAAATCATTAAATAATAAATAAATAAATAAATAAAACATAACAAAATAATTTTCCTTTAAACATGCTTTCAATTATTATTTATAAATCAATCATATAGCCATTTCTTTATTATTTTTTAATTGCTAGAAAATATACTGAAAATACACACAACACACATTTCATAAAATTAACTCATAGGTTGAGCGTGTTGGCAACGCATTCTCTGTTGCCCTGGTGCTACAGCTCATATCCTAGAGTTCTCTAAAATAAATAATATTTATTTAAAATATGCTCGTAGGATAAAATAATTAAATTCATGAGATTCTCAAACATTAATAAAATCATGAAATGAAGGAATTGACTCGATCTAAGACACAATGCTAAACAGACTCAGAATTTCACAGATACCGATGTCACATTTTATGAGAAATCTATCAAAAATTCGGTAGAATCTCTCTTGTAAAACGAACACCTCTCTACTAAAAGTAGAGTCAATCCTGCATGAAAAATACTTCTATTCACCACACAGTACCACACTCGGATCGGACTCCCAAACTACATACAAATTCTGACCGAGATCATCAACAACGCCACCACAAAGTATATATATATTTGAGTTATAAAAATATATAACAAAATTTTATAAAAATTAATCAGGCTATTTGAATAATAATTTCTTTTAAATAATTATCATATACAAAAGCCCAATTTTTATTTAAACTATTAATATTTCTCATTTGACATATTAGTATCTATACTTAAAATTTATTACTTACAAAATTCCAAAAAATTCATAAAAATATATTTTAACACTAAATATAATTAAATCATCAGATAATTAAATACTATAATATTTATATACGTTTATATCATTTCTAGAAATTTATCTAAAATCCACAAAATATACAAAAATACCTATTTAGCTAATAAAATTAATTTATACCTTCTAATAATTAAAATCATCATTATACATGTTAATTGACTATAAATTTACCAAAAATCAATTTAAAATCAAATTACACAATTTTCTCTAAAATTCATATTTTTCACGTTTAACTTCCAAAAATTATAATAAATTATCTATAATTAATTTTACAAAATTTCCTTTACAAACATTACTCCAAATAATATATAGTATTTATTAAAATTATCAAAATTTTCAGGCTCAGAATAGTAACCCGAACCAAAAATTTCAAAAAATTAAAATAAATCCAAAAAAATATAAAAAAAATATTTGTATAGCATTCATTCTCTACATCAACTTCTCAACTCAACATTAAGCCTAAATCTCACTTAATTAACCAAAAATTAACAAAAACTCAAAAATAAATTTACCTCGTTTCAAGTCAATTCGGAAGGAGATCGAAGAAACGAAGGTAGATTCGAGAAGCTTGGAAGACAAGGATTCCAACGACACTGGAATCTCGACCAACCAACGTTGGAATCTTCGCCGGCGACCAAAACTAGCTCCGGTCAAAACAAGAGAAAATGAGAAGAGAAGGAAGACAGACGACTGTTGGGTGGCTGGCTGGAGGACGATGAGCTGGTGGTGGCTGGGTTCAACAGAACAAGAAGAAGAAGAAGTAGTAGAAATGGGGAAGGTTGAAGAAGAAGTGGTAGTATACTGCCACTTCATGTTTTTTTTTTTCAAAAAATGCAAAAAGACAAAAGTTTTAAAATAAATTAAAATTAAAAAAACATTAAAATAATATTTATTAAAAGTACTAAAAGTACACATATATTTATATTATGTTAAAAATATCTACTGCAACTAATTACACCCACTCACACTTAAATATTCAAATATCTATATATATATATACTCTAAACTTTAATTAAAAAAAATTTACCCAAATATTTTTACCATCAATTTAATAAAATAATTAAACTTAATAATATCCACTTAATATTAATAAAATAAAATTCATATTTAAATTCCCAATTAATTTCATAAATAAATATTAAAATTCGGGTGTTTACAATCTTCCCTCCTTATAAAAATTCGTCCTTGAATTTTAAATAAATAAAAGGAGTACAAGATTTTTACAAATGAAAAAGATAGGGATATGCCACTTGCATCACTGCCTTGGTCTCCCATGTGCAATCTTCCACCATATGGTTGCTCCACAACACTTTCACCATTGGAATTTCTTAAGTGCAGATCTGTTGAACTTATCGATCCACTATCGCCACTGGGTACTCTTCATACGCCAAATCTTCACTGAGCTCCACTGTCTGAGGCTGAAGAATGTGCGAAGGATCGGAAACATACTTCCTCAACATCGAGACATGAAACACTGGGTGAATCTGTGACAATTCTGGCGGTAACACCAATCTGTATGCCACTTCGCCAACTCTCGATCGAATCTCGAAGGGTCCGATATATCTTCGAGCTAACTTACCCTTATTACCAAACCTCATCACTCCCTTCATTGGAGACACTTTAAGAAACACCAAGTCTCTAATAGAGAATGACACATCCTTCCTCTTAGGGTCTGCATAACTCTTCTGTCTACTGAAGGCTGTCTTTAACCTCTGCTGAATGATGGTTATCTTTTCAAAAGTCACATGCACCAATTCCGGTCCTGTCAATTGTCTTTTGCCAACTTCTCAACATAAAGGCAATCTGCACTTTCTTCCATACAACGCTTCATATGGAGCCATTTTCAATACTTGGATGATAACTATTGTTATATGCAAATTCAATCAATGACAAGTGTACGTCCCATTGACCACCAAAGTCCATCACACACATCCGAAGCATATCCTCCGAAGTCTGAATGGTCCTTTCAGACTGACCATCAGTTTGAGGATGAAAAGTTATGCTGAAGTCCAACCTTGTACCCAAAGCCTTATGTAATTCTTGCCAAAAGATTGAAGTAAAAGTGGCTCCTCTATCAGACACTATACTCACTGGTACTCCATGAAGACAAATAATCCAGTTAACATACAATCTTGCTAACCTGTCAGTAGAGTACGTCTTCTTAATTGGCAAAAAGTGAGCTGATTTTGTCAATCTGTCATCTATCACCCAGATAGCATCATAGCCACTTGATGTACGAGGTAAACCACCTACAAAATCCATAGCAATCATATCCCACTTCCATTCTAGAATGGGCAATTATTGTAATAATCCTGAAGGCCTGTGATGTTCCAACTTTACCTGCTGACAAGTAAGACACTTGGACATAAATTCTGCAATGTCTCTCTTTATCCCATTCCACCAATATGTATCTTTCAAATCATGATACATCTTGGTAGAATCTGGATGAATACTATAAGTAGAAAAATGGGCTTCCTCCATAATCTCCTTTCTTAATTCATCCACATCTGGTACACATAGCCTTATGCCCAAACGCAATGTGCCCTCACTATCAATTACAAAGTCTCTGGATTGACCTTGTTGCACTTCAAACATAATCTTCTGCAACTATGGATCTCTTCTTTGAGCTGCTTTAACTCTATCCAAGTACACAGATCGTACTCTAAATTAAGCTAAAAGACATTTCTTGGTTATCTTCCACTCTAACCCCTGATAAATCAATTCATGCAACTCCTTAATGATTGGCCTCCTTTCTGTGCTGATGTGTGCAAGACTACCTACTGACTTCCTACTCAGTGCGTCAGCTACCACGTTCACTTTACCTGGATGGTAAAGAATAGAGCAATTATAATCTTTCAGAAGTTTCATCCATCTCCTTTGTCTTAAATTCAAGTCTCTTTGCTGAAAGATGTACTTTAAGCTCTTGTGGTCGGTGTATATTTCATAACTTACACCATATAAATAATGCCTCCATATCTTCAAAGCAAACACCACAGCTGCAATTTCCAAATCATGGGTAAGGTAGTTCTACTCGTGCTTCTTTAATTGATGCGAACCATAAGCAACCATTCTCCCATTCTGCATCAATACACACCCCAGTCCTACTCGACAAGCATCATAGTATACTGTCTGCCCTTATTCCCTGAAGGTAAAGTTAATACTGGAGCTGAAGTCAACAAGTCCTTAAGCAACTGGAAGTGCTCTTCACATCTGTCAGTCCAAACAAACTTGACATTCTTCTAAGTTAGCCTTGTTAAGGGTGCTGCAATCTTGGAGAAATCCTTCATAAATCTCCTATAATAGCCTGCTAAACCCAAAAAACTTCTCACTTCGGTGACTGTTGTAGGTCTCGACCATTCTACAACTGCTGTAATCTTCTTGGGATCCACTTGAATGCCATCTTTGGATACCACATGGCCTAAGAATGCCACTTGACCCAACCAAAACTCGTATTTCAAGAACTTGGCATACAATTGATGTTCCCTCAAGGTCTGAAGCATAAACCTCAAATGCCTCGCATGCTCCTCCTCACTTCTTGAATATACCAACATATCATCTATAAAAACAATCATAAATCGGTCTAAGAATGGCCTAAACACCTGATTCATCAAGTCCATAAAGGCTACTGGAGCATTAGTTAACCCAAAGGACATCACCAAAAATTCATAATGGCCATATCTCGTTTGAAATGCAATCTTAGGTACATCTCCACTTCTAATTCTCAATTGATGATACTTTGACCTCAAGCCAATCTTAGAAAAACACTGAGCTCCTTGAAGCTGATCAAATAAGTCATCAATCCTTGAGAGAGGATATTTGTTCTTGATGGTGACCTTGTTCAACTGTCTATAGTCGATACAAAGTCGAAGACTACCATCTTTCTTCTTCATAAATAACACTAGTGCACCCCAAGAAGATGTGCTAGGTCTGACAAAACCCTTATCAAGTAACCCTTACAACTGCTCATAAAGCTCTTTCAACTCTACCGGTGCCATTCTGTAAGGTGGCATAGAGATAGGATCCGTACTAGGTACAACATCGATATAGAATTCTATCTCTTTGTCTGGTGGCAATCCTGGCAATTCTTCAGGAAAAACATCAGGAAACTCGCACACCATTGGCACCTTCTCAACTGCTCCTATGTCCACCTCTGTATCTCTTACCACAGCTAAATAGCCTTTACATCCTCTACTAAGCATCTTTCTAACTGTGATAGCAGAAATAAAATTTTGAGGCATTGAACTCTTATCGCCTCTGAATTGAAACTCTTCATCAGTAGGGATTCTGAAAATCACTACCTTCTCTCGACAATCCATCGTGACATAATGTCAAGCTAACCAATCCATCCCCAAGATCACATCGAAATCGATTACATCCAACAATACTGAGTCTACCAGCAACTCTCTAGCTTCTTGATACAATGCAAATATGCATAGTTATTTAGGGTATTTTAGTTGTTATTCTATTTAATTTTTGTTATGATTGTGTGTTTTTTATTATGAAAATGTTATTTTTATTTCCAAGTGTCTTTTATGGTTATTTGTGTGTTATATATATATTTTTAGGTTTAATTGGTGCATAGAAATGACTTTGGAATCAATGGAATGAAATGTGAAGCTTGTAAAGCCAAAGGAAGCAATTTTTGTCCTATGCCGAGTCGTCACTGCGTGCCAAGTCATGACAGAGGCCGATGATGCCGACTCGTGACATGGTATCGAGTCATTCCAAGGAAGCTATAATTTTCTAGCTTTGCGTAGTTTCGATATTTTAGTTATAATTTCTTATACAGATATCCAAATTAGGTGATTCAAAGTGTGTTACAAAGATAACTTGAAGAGCTACAACTTTTATGAAGGAAGCTTCTAGAGATAAATTCATATGAAGGGACAAAAATGCCCTTGAAGTTACTACATTTGCATAAGGTTGTGACTTTTCATGTCAAAAGGTGTCTTTCTAGTGATTAATTAAATAAGAATTACATATCTAACTTGCTTTATTGATTTGAATTCAATTAGTGCAGAATTTGTGTTATGTATGTTTGATCACCATATATGATGTTTTAGTTAAAATATTCACAATGAGAGTTGGGGTATTTTGTTGGTGAATCGAATTATTTGCAATGAGAGTTGGAGTAATTCGGTAGAACATAATTGAATTCACTTAAGTAATGAATATCACTTGGAGAC